>OZ012661.1:38282007-38569472 GCA_963942545.1 Oxycera nigricornis | reverse complement strand
CTGTGCCGGTAGTAGTTCACCGAGCCTAGGAAACTGCGGAGTTCCTGGTACGTCTTTGGCGTCGGGATCCGATCGATCGCGTCCACCTTGCGCGGTGGGGATTTGAAACCGTCCTTGTTGACCTGGAAACCTAAAAAATGGCTTCTGTTCGGGCGATCTGGCACTTGTCCAGGTTGATGCAGAGGCCCGCTGAGAGAAGAACCTGAAACAGCTGGCGCAGATACCCGAGGTGTTCCTCGTAAGTTATGGAGTGGACGATGATATCGTCTAGGTAGCATCGGCAGAAGGGCAAGTGTCGGAGCAGAGAGTCCATGAAGCGCTGAAGCGTCTGCGTTGCGTTGCGCAGACCAAGCGGTAGGACAACGAACTCGTTAAGTCCGAACGGCGTGATGATGGCCGTTTTGCAGATGTCGGCCTCCGCCATGGGCACCTGGTAAAAGGCTCGCCTGAGGTCGATCACCGAGAACACGACACCGCCATGGCAGTCGTGGATGAGGTGCTCGATGACCGGAAGTGAGTAGCGATCGGGTTCCGTGATCGCGTTGAGCCGGCGGTAGTCGCCAGTGACGTGGAGCTTGCCACTTCCAACCTGCTTCTCCACCAGGTGCATGGGACTGGTCCACTGGCTCGAAGATGGCCTGATGATGCCCGCGTGCAGGAGTTCCTGGACCGCTTGTTTGCCCTGCCGCAACCGTGCGCTGTGCACGCTCGAGCACCGGTGCTGCCGTAGTGTTGATGAAGTGGGTGACCTGGGCGCCGTTGAGAGTGGCCCGGCGGTCACTGGGCTTTGTGAGATCGGCGAAGTCCACGAGCAGCGCGTCGAAAGCGCTCCTGTTCGTCAGGTTCCCGGCGGGATCATGTAGGATGGCGACCGAGTGCTGGGCCGCTGATGTTGCTTGTGCCTGTACGCTGAGTTTGGTAGTGGCGTCGATGAGGCGCTGGTTTTTGACGTCTACCAGGAGGCCTGCATGTGCTAGCAGGTCCGCGCCGATGATTGGACCTGGGACGTCTGCGATGATGAAAGGTCACCTGCACTCGCGCCGGAGGCCTAAGTTGAGCAAGTGCATGGCGCGGCCGTAGGTGGCGATGGGAGACAAGTTGGCAGTTACGAGGCTCAGGAGCTGCTTGACGAGAGGCTGCGTGGTGCCATTCATTACCGAACGTGGTAACAAGGAGACGACTGAGCCCGAGTCTATCAAGAAGGTCAAACCGCTGCTTCTGTCTCGCACGTCTAGGCGGTTTTCGTGGAGTGACTCGCTGCCGTGTGGCGCCTGTACTGTCGGCAGCGGGGCTAGTTTTTTGGAAAAATGCAAGGACTGCTGCATTTGTGCGCTTCGGCCCCGAAGCGGTGGTGATAGTAGCAGTAACCGTTCGTGTTCTGTGGCGCCGGTGATTGAGTGCGGCTGCTGCGTCCCCGTTCTTGGCCGCCATTGGATCGGTGTGACACAGCGTCGAGAACCAGCTTGGTTGCCGCCAGCAGCTGCGTCATGGTGGCTGTGATGCTGGAGAGCTCCGACGAGCGATGCGGCGAGCTGCTACGTGAGCCTGGCGGGTGGCGGAGTGCCGCCACAGTGACTGGCGACGGTGCGAGGTCGGCCATGCGGTCGGCCGCCTTGGCTAGCTCGTCCAATGTGGTGTTGCCGAGCACGCTCAGGACGCAGCTCGAGTTCTCAGGCAAAAGGTCAAGCCACCTCACCTTGAGGGCGTCGTTTGAGCCCGCGAGAGTTCTCATCTCACGTAGAAGCTGGGAAGGCTTCTTTCCGGCGGTCGAAATGCCGGAGAAAAGAGTGCGAAGCTGTTGTTCGGGCGTCTTGGCAAAGCGTTCGAGAATCTTCGCCTTGAGGTTATTGTACTTGCCGTCGGTGGGAGGCTGTCGCGTGACGTCCAGCAGCTCCTTGAGCACCTCTGGTTTGAGCGCCGTCACGACGAGGTTGTAGCGCCTCGCGTCGTCCTGGATGTTGTGGCAGTCGAAAAGCGAATCCACCTGGACGAACCATGCCTCCGGCGAGAAGTCCTAGAAGTCGGGGAGCTTGCAGCGGTTCGTCATCGCCTGGCTGTGGAGTTGCACTTGCTGCTGCAGCTGTTGGAGGTGTTGCGTCAGGACTAGCGCGTCGACCGACTGGGCTGCATATCGCGGCGGTGTGTTCACCATGTTACTCACTGTGTTTTTTGTGTGCTTAACATCACTCACGACGTTTGGTGTGTGCTTAACCTCACTCACGACGTTTTGTGTGTGCTTAACCCCACTCACGTCCGTGGCGTCTCTTAAATGCCTTGCGAAAGCTCGCGTGAATGGTCTGTCCGGGGGGCCGATTTGAGGGCGCTGAGCCCGAACCGCCACACGAGGCAGTGGCAGGCGCGAACGAGGCGGCGGCGTGGTGTTTCGCGCGGCAAACTGGCTGAAAAGTGATGCGCCTGCGATCACGGCGGGGTCACCACTTTGGGGATTTGTTATCTGCGTTGTGCACGCTCGTGTGTCTCAGAGACAACTGCGCGGCGTCGGCGATTGCTTGCGTCGGTGCGGGATAAGGGTGCGACGTTTCGCCCTCCACAACTATACCTATCATTTTGTCGGGTGTCAGTAGAAATAGGCATTCAAAAAACGTTCGTTAACCTGTGGCGTTCGATCACCACCACTTGGCACTGTGCGCACCAGCGATTTCTAATGTGCTGATACAAAGTATGCGCACACGAAACTCAATTTCATACATTGAGGATTGAACCATGTGATGGCACCAGATAAGCAACCGCTTACGTTTGCAGTTGCGGCGGGATGTGTGGCCATCGAATGCGCATAAACCGCGAATTTCTTGAGAGCTGAAGCTCCAAATCTACAACAGGACGACGGTACGCTCGTTTCTGATAGACACCGATGCGGACGTTTCAGTAATCCCTCCGAGAAAATGCGATCGTCAAAATCAAACGACACAACCTAATATTTTCGCAGCTAACGGTACTCTCATACGCAAGTACGGCAAACGACAATTAACGCTAAACTTGGAAGTACGACGACATTTCTTATGGTCGAAAAAAGAATTCGAGCTCCTGATGCAACAAGGTATATGTCGTCATTCCACAATTTCATAGTCAAGCTAGTACGCAAGGCAAATTAGTGATTGGCGCTCCTGTGGGTACTATTGTGCGCTTAACGCATGCACAATTCCAGATCGATACCCTATTGGATTCCTGCAAGACTGCACCGCCGTTTTATACGAAATGGAAGTCTTTTCTATGGCGAATCTCCCAAAAGCATACCACCAAATTTCAGGTAGAGCCAAGCGACATCCCAGAAACAGCTATAATCACGCCGTTTGGCCTCTTGAATTCATATTTATGATTTTCTGCCTCTGCAACGCTGGACAAACTTTTAAAAGGTTTATGCACTAGATTCCGCGCGGATTAGGCTACGTTTTTGTTTATCTCGAAGATATATATTTACTCGCCAGACCAAGAGACACATCGATTACATTTATCAGAACACTTTGATCGAATTAGGAAACATAGGCTTTCAATTCACATTGAGAAGTACCAGCTAGGCAAGTCCAAAGTTAAATTCCTAGGCCATTTAGTGTCGGTAGAAGGCCTTAAACTTTTACCTGAGAAATCAGAAGATATATTGGCAACGCCCAAGCCGCGAACCGCACACCAGCTAAGGTCATTTTTGGGAATGATAGGTTTTTACTGAAGATTCTTGCCGCACGCAGCTCAAACCCAAACTCTGCTACAGGAGCATATTCCCGAAAATAAATGGAAGGACAAGACGGAGCTGACGTGGACGCCAGAGGCGATAACAGCTTTCGAGGCATGTAAAAGCGTACTTGCGAGTGCCCCTTCTCTGGCACATCCCAACGTTTTAGTAAGATGATCATTAACAACAGACGCTTATGATGTCGGCATTCGAGCCGTTTTACATCAAACACTTCATACTGTTACACCATTAGGATTTTTCTCCAGACGATTACCCCTGGTTCAAAGGAAATACAGCAGCGACGATAGGGAGCTACTTGCTATCTACGGGGCGATCAAACACTTCGGGTATATGCTAGAAGGCAGAGTATTTTCTATCTTTACAGATCACAAGCCGCTGCAATTCGCCTTCCAGCAGCGTCTAGAAAAGGCTTCTCCACGCCAACATCGTTATTTGGAATACATCGCCCAGTTCAGCATCTACATTCATCACATTCCTGGTTAGGAAAAAGCATCGGCAGACTATCTCGAGTCAAAGTCAATCGATCTTGGTGGGCCCCATCCACCAATTTAGGGTTATAGGTATTACCTGACAGTCATAGATCGTTACACATGCTAGCCCGACACAATTCCTTTGGAAAATGACACCGCTGGCACTGTCGCCAAGCCACTGATTATAAATTGAATTAGCCGTTTCGGAGTCACGGTCAAAGTGACAACCGATCTAGGACGGCAGAAAGTCAGGGAGCTTACCAAAATGCTGGCAACAACGCATCTCCGTACAACACCATACCACCCAGCATCACACCGGATCATTGACGGCATTAGAGTGTCAAAGCTGCAACAAGATGTCATAAAAATATGGATTGGACGAAGACTATACCCTTAGTCTTTTTGGGGATACGTGCGGCTTTAAAGGAATACATTCATTCAACCGCCGCAGAAATGGTATACGATACAGCACTTTGTCTTCCTGGAAAGTTTTTCACCGATTCTCTCCCTTCCGTCAACGAAACAGACTTTCTGCGTGACTTACGGTCGCACGGGCAATCATTGCGTCCGCGTAATACATCACATCACGGTTCAGCAGATGTTTTCATCAGCAAGGATCTCACGACATGATCCACGTCTTTATGCGCAACAATGAGGTGAAGCCATCGCTTTCACCACCATATGACGGTTCATATAGTGATAGCTAGGCATGCCAAGACTTTCAAGATCAGCATCGAAGGCCGTGGCACCAACATATCTATCGATCGCCTACACCGCAGTGGATCCGACACCCCCCACCAACGCAGGTGCATGCATCGGCCCACCTAAAACTACACGTTCAGGACGACAGATGAAACCAACTGTTCACTTCAACCCTTGAACGAACATAATATCGAATCGCAAAATTCGAATGCAATTGAAGACGCCCTCATACCGATGATCAGCAGTTCAACTATTATATTATGTATATTCATAGAATTAACGAAGTACTACTCAATGTAGCAATGATGCGGCGCAACGAAAACGCGACTATTTTTCTAATTTAATCGTGGCTTTTCCACTAGAGGGGGAGCAATGTGGCGTTCGATCACCACCACCACTGTGTACAGCAGCGATTTTTAATCTGCTGCCACAAAGTATGCGCACACGGAACTCCGTTCTCAATTTCAAATATTGAGGATTGAAACATGCGAAGGCGCCAGATAAGCAAACGCTTACCTTTGCAATTGCAGCCGGATGTGTGGTCATCGAACGCGCACAAACCGCGAATTTCTCAAAAGCTGAGGCTGCAGACTCATTAATAAAAGGCGTTGCAGTCAACGCATCAGCCCTTATTATTCGGTTACCGTTGGGCGCGTCGCACGAGGCCGCGATCCCCATACCTTTTTTGAATAAAATTTTGTCATAAGTTTTATATCGTTTGGTTTCTCTTTTCTGCGACTACCGCGCCCATAGGCTAAAAACCCAATGTTAATAAAGCAGCTATCTATAGTTTGCTCTAACATCTGCTTCCACAAAAAGCTGGTAAGCTTAAACGAGTCGAAAAGTTGATTTGTTTTGATAAATTCAATCATCGTTGATCCGCTTTCAAGTCTAAGCAGTTAATGTTGCTGAAAATGTACTTCTATGTTGTTAAAAATGTACTTCTATAGCGAACCTCTAAGCACCTTGATAAATCCATGTATTCTACAAAGATTTGATCATACTTGTGATACTTTGTGAAAGCATATAAATCTTGACATGGTTCAATGAATTGCCGGAATAAAATCTATGGCGTTTTCTTAAACTAGCCAAATATAGCGATTACGCATTTTTATTTTGATGTATTTCCATTTTGTCCGCCCAACTAGCTTCAAAGTTTTCCACTCTCATCATTTATGCAAACTGTGCCTGGTCCTGTTTTAAGGGACCATTAAGAATTGTGTTGTTAACTTCCCAGTATGTGGGAAGTTCTTGTAATCGCCTCGAAAATCGAAATTGAAATTTTCAACATATCTTTTTGTTTTGAGATCTTTAGAGTATATTTAAAGTGTTTTTGGAAAGAAGTTTTAATGTTTGTGTGTGTGTACGTTCGGGGACTGTTTTTTCGTTTTATATGTATAAACATATATATACACAAACTCACACGCATATATATATATATATATATATATATATATATATATATATATATATATATATATATATATATATATATATATATAGGGAGCGTCACCAAAATCCGGACAATTTTCAAATTGAATTTCCCGCTACATTTGTGCCAGAGGTTGCTGTTGGCGTACGAGTAGTCAGCCGACATAAGTAAAAGGTGTTTACCTCAAAATTATCAGTCTGTTAAAAATGAGTCAGGAGTATAGCCGAAGAGCCGCGATAATCAAAAGTCTTCGCGCTGGACGGTCAGCACGGGAGATTATTCAATTTTTCCGATATCCGAAATTAACTGTATATGAGGTTGTTACTAAGTACAAAGCTCAAGAACAGTTAGGTGAAGGTTCAAGTACACCGGCAAGAAAGCGCCACTTAAAAAAACACACCGTGAGAACCCCTTAAGTCACCAAAAGGACTGAAGAGCTGATTCTGGAAGACCCGGGGTTATCGTTACGAAAACTGGCGTCTATTGTGAATGTGAGCGAGTTTATCATGCGGAGAATTGTTAAGGAGGACCTTCGATATTATTCTTACACGATCAAGGTTCCAGCAGGACGGGGCTCCAGCTCACACGAGCCATTTGGTCCAAAACTGGCTCTCGGACAATTTGGAAATGTTCTGGTTTTAAGGAATTTTGCCCTCCGAATAGTCCAGATTTAAACCCCTTGGACTATTACGTATAGAGCGTGATTGAAAGGGCTACCAACAAGTCTCGACATCCAAATGTGGCATCATTAATGACCGCCAATGAGGCAATGTTCGCCAATATTGACAGCGTAGAATTGAGCATGCGGGCGCCTCAGACCACGAATGGAGGTCGTGATTGAAGCTGATGGAGGTTTCATTGTATAGTTACAATGTCAATAGATGCACAAAATGCCATGTAAGACATTTTTGTACTTAAACTTCATTTTTCAATAAATAACACGATTTGAAAGATGTTCATTGATTTGTCCGGATTTTGGTGACGCACTCTATATACATTGTAATGATACATTACATTACTACAATGAATCAGCAAATGATACGATTGCATGCACTCATTGCAATTCACAAAGCATTCTTACAATGAATCATAAACAAACATAAACAAGCGATCAAATTGCATCACTGTTCCCAATTCATTCAGAACGATACACGGTACGTAGTGTTTGAGTTTGCACAAATGACCCGTGCCTCATATCGAATTACATATGGGCAATGAGGAATGCAAATCATTACTGGGAACATATGTAAATCGATTAGTATGGGGTCATGAGAAAATGATTTGTGTTTTATGATGACTTAGGGGTGGTCAATGTGTGTCCTAGTTTCAAACGTTGTAAAAATAGTATTTAAGCCGTAGCTTGTAAGAAATTTGTACAGTAAAATTCTAGATTGCAATTAAATCACTAGTGTGCTACACATCTGGCACCTAGTAAATAAAGCAATACTTTGAGTTTCACTGTCGGTAGAAATTGCGGCACAGGTGAGTTGATTCACCAATGCCATTATTTCGAGCAGGTATTAACTTGCTCGGCGTAGGTGGTTTTGATTCCTTAAAACTGATTCTGGTTAGGGCGATATAGTAATTCCTGTTCCTCATTCACTTTTTCTATTTGGACCAAACAACCACGTTAAATCACAATATGGCGATCCTGCCCATACGGATACAGTCATGGACAAAGAATCAAAAGCGGAGTTAGACAGGCTATTCGAGAAGTTATTATATAATGCTGAAAACTTCGTGAAGGAAGAATACAGCCCAGCAGCGCCCAAATATACACCGACCCCGAAGGAAGAGCAGCAATATATCGGTCCACAATATATTGTGGACAGCAAAGCAGCCATAAGGATGCTAGAATCAGTCTTAGCGTCCACCAAATTAGTTGAAACCTGCAGGTCGGAACTGGGGAGGATCTTTCAAAAGAACAGTTTAAAACTGTGTTGGGTTCCTGGGCACAGCGAAGTGCACAGAAATGTAAAAGCGGATCAGCTCGCTAGGGAGGGATCCCGTGAGGCGCACCTGCATGAGAAAACGGGGGTAGGGGTCTCAATGAAAGTTCTTAGGCAGGATATAAACGTATCAGCCTACGAGCTAGCATTGAGGCGCTGGCGAAATTTAGGCACATGCTGTACCGCTAGACAGATGTTGCCAAATTATAACAAAAAGCGCACTCTGGGCTTGTTATCCCTAGACAGAGGTGCAATAAGAAACCTTGTGGGTATACTGACGGGTCATGTGGCTTTCGGTGAACATGCAAGAAGAATCGGGCTCCCAGCGAACGACCTGTGTCGAAGCTGCGGTGATGAAGAGGAGACAGAATCTGTAGAGCATCTTTTCTGCAGTTGTCCGGCTCTAGCGAATAATAGGAAAAAACACTTAGGTGCTTTCTTTTTCGTGAAGCTAAGTGAGCTTAGTGTTATGAGAATGGACCAGTTCCTGGATTTCCTTAAGGAATCGGGGTGGTTCATGGAGTAATATGGTAGTCTTTCCATGTCTTCAGGGCACAATGGGTCAACGGGGCCTAAGTGAAGCGGAAGCCGTGCGGCTTAGCACCCTTCAACCTACCTACCTACCTAATATATCGGCCCGAAGCGCTTGAACATCGCAGAGTACAGAGCCAGATACTCAAGCAAAAAGCGAGAACCAGTAACAACACAGCCCACAGAAAAACGAAAACGTAGAGGTGGACGAAAAGTGAAGGTAAGACGTGAACGGAAGGAGCTACACCGTCTAATTTCCATTTCTGATGAAAAAAATCAGAAAAAATTGTATGAAAAATTAAAAAAGTTAGCGGAATGAATATTGTAAAACAAAATCAAAATGGGAAATTGTTCATCTAACCTACAACAGACTTTTGTTGAAGAATATTCTCAAACAATAACTTCCACATTTTTTTGTATTATTGTTGCTATATTTTATTTATATCAGAGACATAATAAGACTTATGTAAGAAAACATATAAACAGAACAATAAATGTCTAAAGTATAAAATTATAAATAGTGTAAAAATTATTTTTGTAAATGAGGATACAAAATTTATTAGATGAAGTTGGAAACATTTTTCAAAATTTAAAGAAAAAAGGAAAAGATAAGCCATACACTAAAAACAACTTATTATTAAAACTTGGACGAGTAAAAGAAATACGCGTCGAAATCAATAAGCATTTGGAAAACGACGCTTCAAGTGATTTTGACATTGCTAAATTTATGAGAGTCTCAACTGAAGTCGAAAAAATAATACATAGTAGAGATGCGCAAAACAGTGCTTCAAAAAGTGATGTGATGTTTATCACATCACTCGCTAAAGTAATATTACCAAAAAGCATTACGCATTACTTTGCATTACCCACTCAGTAACCTTGCCTAGTTCTAGTCAGACATTACAGTATTAGATCTGTGCCTACTGTGATGATGATGTATTATGATACGAGTGTAGCATGTACTTGTAATGAAAGGAATCAGACATACTTGGATACTTGTGTCATTTCTTTATATAGGTATGGCGTATTATAATTTTGTTTGGGTGGATCGGTGTCTTGAGCTGAGTAACATAATATGTGATGATAAATATGTAATATTAAAATAAATGATAATTTGACGAATAGGTTTGTTATTGATTCCTGGACCTGGATAGCTCTTGCACTTATCTCTCGCTCTCGCTCAGTTGCTCATTCTCAATCACGCTATCGTGTTTCTGCATTGTAATATTTATTGTAGGATGTTTTGTTTTTAAGTGTCTTCTCAAACTACCGATTGAACTGGACGATATTGCGATTATTTGTGAACAATATATACACTTGCCACGTTTTGAAATGGCTCCACAACGGGCCTAATTTTCTTTTCGGTGGCATTTTAAACAAATAAAAACGCTAACCCACCTAATATTACCGAATTTCAAGGTTTACAAACTAAAAATCCAAAATTATAACTACTTAAACAACAATGAGTGCGTCAAAACAATTAAAAATTAGTCAACTGTCGCTAAAATAACAAAATAGGCCTTTCACTTTAAACTGATTTAGAAAACAGCGAAAAAAGAACCTTATTTGTATAACGTGATCGTGATACTTAAAAATGAAGTGATTATCTGCGCATTACGCATTACAACCGTTTCTTTCGTTTAGTTCGGGTTATTTCGCCGCCGCTTCGCGCACTTGCGCGGAATGCGGACCGACGGAGTGAAGTAATGCGTGATACTCGCCATGCTCGCGTAATGGGTGATGAAGCATTACGTGGCTAGGTAATATTACTCAGGTGATATTATAGTCATTACTTACACATCTCTAATACATAGTCAATTGGCAACAGTAGAATCAAGATCAGAACCAAAAATGGCAGAATTTAACTTAGAGATAGCCATCAAAACAATTTCAACTTTTAATGGGAATTATAAAGAGTTAGAATCTTTTTTAAAAATTATAGAAATAATAAATAATTCATTAACTAATGCGGCCAAAACACAATTAATAGATTTTGTATACCACATAAAGTTAGCTACAAATGTAAGAACAATAATTTGTAATATTCGGATACCATCTACATATGACGATTTAAAAGCAAAATTGTCTAAAACTTACAGAAATACAAATACAGTACCTCAATTACACACGATACTAGGTAATTTATCACAGAAAAATTCAAATATTAGCTCATATAAGGACAGAGTGATTAATATTAAAAACGATTTGAATCAACTACAAATATCCGATTTAGGTGCAACGGCAACGCAAGCTGAGAAAGACACTATAGTCAAACTAAACGACACATATGCTTTAACTATTTTCAAAAATGGTCTGAACGATCAACTGAAAAGCACAGTATTCGCAGCTAGACCAAAAAATTTGGCAGAAGCAATAGATTTGAGTTTAGAATTAGAGAAGGGTGACGTTTTCCAAACGAGTAATGTCCTAAATATAAACAGAAACAGATATAATAGATACAACAGAAACAACAGTTTCAATAATATAAACAACCAAAATCGATTTCAAACACGAAGTAATAATGCTAGGAATAACAATCAAAATAATAATAACAGGAATTTCAACAACGACAGAACTAATATCCCACAACAACATAACCGGAATAACTATAGTAACAATCGATATAATAATAACAATGCGAGGAATAGAAATCAACATAACGCTAGATTCTCTAGCAATAGAGGAAGATATGTGAATTTAGTACAGAACCAGGGAAACGGGGAAGGCTCCGGAACGGAATAAACACCCCGACCGGACCAAAGATTTACCAAATTTCGGATAATTGTATAAATTACGTCAAAGTTTATTGTGCAAATGCAGCACAACCCCTAACGTTCCTTATAGATACAGGAGCAGATGTCTCCTTATGCAAAAGAGGAAAACTAAAAGAGAATGAACTATTTCGGCTAAATGATAACTGCAAATTATCGGGAATCAATAATGAGACTATAACATCTCAGGGTTCAATCAATCTTACACTACACTTATCTGACAGTTTAGGAGTAAAACACAAATTCTACATCGTAGACGATGTATTCCCCATTAAAACGGACGGCATCATTGGAATAGATCTATTAACAAAGTATGCTTGCAAAATAGACTATGAAACCTACACGGTAAATTTTTCGGCAGATCAGGGTGACATTATAATACCAATGGAATGTCGAGAAATCGAAATAAGACATATCAAGCTTCCAGCAAGATCCGAGGTAATTGTACCTATCAATATTAACTCAGATGTTGACCAGGTCGTCCTGAGTAAAGAATAAGAAGAAGGAATATTTGTCGGTAATATTATAATACCAGCCAAAGGAATTTGCCACATAAAAATTCTGAACACAAAAGATTCAGAAGTAATCTTGGAGAATATTGAGTCTGTATTAGATACCCATCCACTTACCCACTATGAGATAAAAAACTACAAGCAAAATAATTTCAAGAGCAAAGCTAGATTAAGCACTCTTAACAAAATTTTGAATATAGATTCAACAGATCCTCTAGCACAAGCTAAAATCTTTGAGTTAGTATAAGAATATCAATATATTTTTCATCTTGAGAATGAGCATTTAGGTGTAAACAACTTTTATAGACAAGAAATAGAAGTAACAGAGGAAACACCAGTATACACTAAAAACTATAGATTACCTCATAGTCAAACTGAAGAAATAAAAAATCAAGTACATAAACTTCTGAATGAGAACATAATAGAACCTTCAGTTAGCCCATACAATTCTCCATTATTATTAGTACCAAAGAAAGATGATGGGACATCCAAGAAATGGCGTTTAGTAGTAGATTTCCGAAGACTAAATACTAAAATAGTCAACGATAAATTTCCTTTAAGTCGAATTGAAGACATATTAGATAAATTGGGAAGAGCAAAGTATTTCTCAACACTTGACTTAACAAGCTCTTTTCATCAGATTGAGTTAGACGAGTCATCTCGACCACTAACGGCATTTTCTGATACTCATGGACATTATCAATTTACCAGATTACCATTCGGACTAAAAATTTCTTCTAATAGCTTCCAGCGAATGCTTACCATCGCATTGAGTGGACTTGATTCTGAAGCATTTCTATATGTCGATGACATTATTTTCTTTGGTTGTAGCATAAATCACCACAACCAAAGTATGCGAAAAGTTTTCCAAAAATTAAGACAATACAATCTTCAATTAAACCCTTACAAATGTCAACTCCTTAAAACTGAAGTGGTATTCCTAGGACATTTGGTAACTAAAGATGGCATAAAGACCGACCCCTCCAAATATAAAACCATAGAAAATTATCCAGTTCCAAAAAATGCGGATGAAACTCGTAGATTTGTTGCATTCTGCAATTATTATAGACGTTTCATACCAAACTTTGCTGATATAGCCAAAAACCTCAATTCATTATTAAAAAAGAAAGTACCTTTCATTTGGGATAATTCGTGCAAAGTGGCATTTGAGACGCTCAAATCTAAACTAATGAATCCCCCAATTTTGCGATACCCAAATTTCGATAAACCGTTTATACTAACCACGGATGCGTCAAACTACGCACTAGGAGCGGTTTTATCACAAGGTGATATAGGATCTGACCTACCTGTATCATACGCAAGCAAATCACTAACAAAGCATGAGCCGAATAAACCCATAATAGAGAAAGAACTATTGGCGATACATTGGGCAATAAATTTTTTTAGGCCATACCTATACGGTAAAAAATTCATGGTTGTCACCGACCACAGACCATTAGTTTCACTCTTTAGCCACAAAAATCCATCTTCAAAATTAACTAGGATTAGACTCGACTTAGCAGACTATGATTTTGAAATCATTTATAAGAGAGGTGAAATAAACACTAACGCCGATGCTTTGTCACGCAGTGAACTTAATTCAGAAATCTTAAAGAAAATGATTCCAGCTGAGATAGACAATACCGCAAAAAGAACTTTAGCTATTACAAGGGGCATGAACAACAAGAATAATAAAACTGACACTAAAAATAATAGTAAAAATAATAATAACCAAAATGATTGCAATCATTCAAAGAAGCCTGATCAACTTCACATTTGGGATTGTACATCAATATCTGATATCAGAAACGTTAATAAATTAAAATTCGAAATAGCGCGTAATATGAAACCCATGGGTATAGATAATAAAAAAGGTATAGAAACCAAAAGAGGTATAAATGAAAAAGAAAGTTTGAATATAAAAATCGTACGTACGCCAAAAGAAATAATTGTATGTTGTGATAGCGATAAATTTCCCAGAGAATACGTTCCTGATGGAAAAAAGCTACCAACTGTTAGGCATAGAATCAACAGTGATAATCCCAATAGAAAACTAGATTTCATTGTGGAAAAACTAATTGAAACAATAAATATATGGAAAATAAACGAGCTAGCATTGTCAGAAAATGACGAAATATTTAAATGTGTACACAAAGAACAATTAACAAAATTATATAATACGCTGCAGCAAAATAATAAAAATCGCGCTCCATTAAAAATACTAATATATAAACCACCAGAAAGAATCTTGAGTAAGTCAGTCCAAGAAAAATTAATAAACGAATATCATAATTCACCCCTTGCAGGACATCTAGGCGTTAGGAAAACAGTCCTGAAATTAAAGCAAAAGTTTTGTTGGAAAAATATGAGTAACATGGTCAAGAAATTTATAACTAACTGCAAATCCTGTGCAAGAAATAAACAAGTTAGGCATACAAAAGAACAAGCTGTAGAAACAAATACACCATCAACTACTTTCGAAATTTTACAAATTGATACGGTTGGACCATTAAGAATATCAAATCACTTTAGATATATACTAACTATGCAATGTGAACTTTCTAAGTTTGTCGTAGCCACACCGATTGAAACTAAAGACGCGAAGATAGTCGCTTCAGCTTTAGTAAAAGATTATGTACTTAAATATGGCCAGTTCAAAATTCTAAAATCTGACAGAGGAACTGAATTCAGTAATGAACTGAGGAGATTTGTAACTTATTAGAAATAAAACAAATATTTTCCACTCCTTATCACCACGAAACACTAGGCATGGTAGAAAGAAACCATCGTGTTCTCAATGAATTCATGTTATCTTTCGCGGAAGAATCGGAATGGGATGTTTGGCTCCTATATTATACATTCGCGTATAATACCTCACCGAACATCGATGCAGGATATTCACCATATGAGTTAGTATTTGGGAAATTACCATATTTACCGAGTGACAAGATTAACAACGCGAACACTGTATATAATTTAGACAATTTTGCGAATGAATTTAAAGCGAGAATGAAAAGAACATTAGAGAAAGCTAAAGATATCATAGAAATAGTAAAAAATAAAAGAGCATTAACACACTCAAATGTAAATACATTAAACTGTAAAGTAGGAGATAAAGTATTAATTAAGGTAACTAATAGAAAAAAATATCAAAAACCCTACCAAGGTCCATATGTTATTGGAAGACAAAACGGAGTGAACTCTACCATAAATATAAACGGAACAATGAAAGAATTCCATAATAATTTGCTTAAACCTTGGAAATGTTATTAATGTATTTTTATTATAGCATGATTTATTTAAGAAATTTATACGAAAATAATGTAGTTAAATTACAACTCAGCAAGTAGAACATTTACAAAATATACATATGTATTAAGCATGTACGGGCACACGTTTTCCTACCATTTAGCTTCGCCTTTTCATTATTTCTAACCAATATAAGGAAAAGGCTCAGCACAAAAAACCGTAGGGGTGTAATGATACATTACATTACTACAATGAATCAGCAAATGATACGATTGCTCGAAGAGCGGGGTGATCAGCTACGGTTTCTCGGCTATCACCCTGCGAGTATATCGCAGGGACCGTACTGGGAAGGCAGTACGGGAATCGAGCAAGGAGAGCAGAAGCGAGGGAACTGTGGAAGCATCAGTAGACCCGACCGTGGACCTCTCTGAGTCAGATCTTCTCTCCGATGACGGAAGAAGCACCACCTCCACTGCGGGGTTGGCTGGGGACCTTCTCAGATCCCTCGACTAGGTCGAGGAGGAGGAGATGTCCTTATCTGACGAGGTGGCGGATAAAACATTGTGTCACGATGCTGAGGTTTCTGCAGATTAACCTCCAGCACTCTAAGGCGGCATCCGCCGCACTGCTTCTCCACCTGGCCCAAAAAGGAGAGGAGCTAATACTGGCCCAGGAACTTTGGGTTGTTGGAAACCGGGTTTGCGGGCTCAACTTGAAGGGATACAACACAGTATCCTTCAGCACAGCAGGTAAACCGAGAGCTTGCATAATTGTAAAGGAAGGCTTGAAGTTTTTAACCTTGTATAATTTCAGTGACCAGGACACCGTTGCGATAGCAGTGGAAAGACAGTCCAAACCCCTTTGGGCTGTCTCCTGCTATATGGCGCATGATGTTCTGCCACCTCCAATTAGCCTGCAGAGGATCACAAGGGAAGCCACTGCAAGAGGCATCCCTTTAATAGTCGGAGCGGACGCCAATGCCCATCATCGCATCTGGGGTAGCACCGACACGAATAAACGGGGTGAGTCACTATTTGAATTTATCTTATTACATGACTTAGCCCTATCTAACAAAGGTGAGGATCCCACCTTCATTACGGCAAGCCGTAGAGAGGTTCTGGATATCACTCTAACGAACGAGCACTTGTATCACGCCATCAAAGGATGGCATGTATCACAAGAGTGCTCGTTCTCCGATCACCTATACATAAGGTTCGATTTGGCATCTGACCCTCCGACAAATCCAACCTTCATTAACAAAAGGAGGATGGATTGGGTCAAATACCAATCGGTATTCGAGTCTGCGCTAGAAGGCGGACCTCCAGAGATTGTAGACATACCCGGTCTTGAGGAAGCCGTTGGGACCCTTACATTGGCCTTCAACGACGCAGCAAGGTCTGCATGTAGTCCAACGAAGCCTAGAGGGAAGTACAAACCCCCATGGTGGAATAGTGACATTGCGGAGCTGCGGAAGGAATGTAGGAAGTCCTTCAATCGGGCTAAAGAATCTAATGATTGGTGTTCTTATAAAACAAAACTGAAGGAGTTCAAATCCTCTATCAGAAAGGCTAAACGCACCTCTTGGAGAAGCTTCTGTGCAGAAATAGAACACTCCAAGGATGTCAGTCGCCTGCGAAAAGCCATGACGAGCTCCCCCTCATTTTTAGGGTCCGTTAAGGACGCAAATGGAGTCTGGATGAAATCCAGCTCCGAGACTCTGTCCGTTCTCGTGGGCAGTGAGGGTGTGGCTGACAAAGCGGATCCACACACGCTCCCGGATTGCATGCCAACTACTGTGCCTGTAGATGACAGGCTTCTACGCTGGGCAATCAGCTCATTTCAACCCTTCAAATCCCCTGGCATGGATAACATCTCACCTATCGAGATCCAGCAGGGTATCAATATAGCACTGCCATGGCTGAACGCCATTTTCAAAGCATATGTACGGATGGCTTACATTCCACAGCAGTGGAGAGAAGCAAAAATAGTTTTCATACCTAAAGCGGGTAAAACATCCCACTCCTCACCTAAGGATTACAGACCTATCAGTCTCACCTCTTTTCTGCTAAAAACTCTGGAGCGACTGATAGAGATCCATCTGAGAGCTACTCTGAAACCACTCTCTAATGCGCAGCACGCATACACAAAAGGGAGATCGGTTGAAACAGCTCTTCACTCGCTCACCAGCTACATCGAAAAATCGCTAAGCGTCAAAGAATACACGCAAGCAGTTTTTATAGACATCGAAGGGGCTTTCAACAATATCAGCCATAAGGCAATTGGTAAAGCACTCGGGGGAAGCAATGCCGATGACAACCTGATAGGGTTTATCGG
Source organism: Oxycera nigricornis (assembly GCA_963942545.1). Taxonomy (NCBI): domain Eukaryota; kingdom Metazoa; phylum Arthropoda; class Insecta; order Diptera; family Stratiomyidae; genus Oxycera; species Oxycera nigricornis. The sequence goes on along the minus strand of OZ012661.1, from coordinate 38,551,813 downwards.
TCAATTGCTTAGCAGCAGGAACATCAACTCCACGCTAGGAAACAGTACCTTACGAAGGAGAGTTTGCAGAGGAATACCACAAGGTGGGGTGCTATCACCCCTTCTATGGAACCTAGTGGTGGATGAACTTCTGTCAAAAATAGAAGCGACTGGCTGCAAAGTCGTAGCTTATGCGGACGATGTTGCAATAGCAATATCGGGAAAATTTTTTAACACCCTATCGAAAAGACTAAACTTTGTCCTAGGTATTCTTACCAAATGAAGCAAAGAGTGTGGTGTAAAGATTAATCCGCAAAAGACGGAATTTATGCTCTTCACAAGAACGTACAAAATTCCACGATTTGTCCCACCTAAACTTGATGAGATAAGTCTCAACCCATCTCATCAGGTCAAATATTTAGGTCTAATTCTGGACTCTAAGCTCGCATGGAAAGCGAACATAGCAGAAAAAGCACCCAATGCTGCATGTGCTATCTACTTCTGCAAAAGAGCTATTGGGAAAAGGTGTGGATTGAAACCCAAAATTGTATCATGGCTCTATAAGGCGATAGTGGAACCAATCCTTCTGTACGGTGCAGTTATTTGGTGGCCAGCTATGGCGAAAGCATCAAACGTAAACCTGCTAAACAAGGTCAGAACGATTGCGACTATTGCAATCTCCGGGGCTCTACGGAATAACCCGGCGAAGGCATTATTTATACTTTTAAATTGGCTTCCGACAGAGCTACTTACGAGACAGCAGGCCAAGTGCATTGCTTGAAAGCTCTGTGACTCTGGCATGAGGAGAACATTGGTCACTCCAAAATACTACGCAGAGATGGACCAACGTCAGGGAAAGTGGACCTTGCATCTCCGATTCCCTGTTTTCATCATGGTTTCAGGTCAGTCATCCCGAGTAGGGAGGACTGGACCACAGAAAGAGATGGGATACAGGAATCGGTCGACATCTACACTGATGGATCAAAAATGGATGGAAGAGTTGGCTATGGCGTGTTCTCTGAACAGCTAGACCTGAGACTATCCTTCCGATTACCAGACTACTGCAGCGTTTTTCAGGCAGAGGTCATTGCAATTTATAAGGCAGTTGACTGGTTGAGAAGTCCGAAAATTTCCATAAGAAATTTAAACATCTTTTCTGACAGTCAAGCTGCTATCCAATCATTATCCAGCGTGCATACTTCATTTAAAATTGTTATGGAATGCCGCTCACAACTGAACGTGATGTCGCTTCACTGTGAAGTAATTCTTTGTTGGGTACCGGGGCATAGTGATATACCTGGAAACTGCGAAGCAGATGCCCTAGCGAGAGCTGGCACCGAGCTTCAGGAATATACACTTGACCCCGAAGTCGGCCAACCTCTAGCTTCCATAAAGCTAGGATTTAAGCAGCACTACGTGGAAGCTGCGAATAGGGCCTGGCTGCTCGAAGAAAGCTGTAGCACAACCAGGCAAACTTGGCACGCAATGTGCTCCAAACGCACCAAGCGGCTCCTCAATATAAGCCGCGAAACCCTGAGTACCGTCGTTTTCGTACTGACGGGACACTGTCTGATCGGCAGACACGCAGAAAGATTGGGTGTTCCTTTCAATGATTTCTGCCGAAGTTGCAGATCGGAGGAAGAGGAAGAAACTATTAAACACTTTCTGTGTGAATGTCCGGCGCTGTCCAGGAAGCGCATGCAAATCTTGGGCACGCCCTTCCTGGACAACCTCACGGAAGTGGCTGATCTGGACATTGGCTGCATAGCCGGCTTTATTCGAGAATCTGGATGGTTCTCGTCATCCCACAGGTTCTAGTGCCGCCCTTAAATTCTGTGGTATCACAATGGGCCCCTCGTGGCCTAAGTGAGCTACGTTTGGATAAAAAGGGGCTGCCACTACAACCAACCAACCATGCACTCATTGCAATTCACAAAGCATTCTTACAATGAATCATAAACAAACATAAACAAGCGATCAAATTGCATCACTGTTCCCAATTCATTCAGAACGATACACGGTACGTAGTGTTTGAGTTTGCACAAATGACCCGTGCCTCATATCGAATTACATATGGGCAATGAGGAATGCAAATCATTACTGGGAACATATGTAAATCGATTAGTATGGGGTCATGAGAAAATGATTTGTGTTTTATGATGACTAAGGGATGGTCAATGTGTGTCCTAGTTTCAAACGTTGTAAAAATAGTATTTAAGCCGTAGCTTGTAAGAAATTTGTACAGTAAAATTCTAGATTGCAATTAAATCACTAGTGTGCTACACATCTGGCACCTAGTAAATAAAGCAATACTTTGAGTTTCACTGTCGGTAGAAATTGCGGCACAGGTGAGTTGATTCACCAATGCCATTATTTCGAGCAGGTATTAACTTGCTCGGCGTAGGTGGTTTTGATTCCTTAAAACTGATTCTGGTTAGGGCGATATAGTAATTCCTGTTCCTCATTCACTTTTTCTATTTGGACCAAACAACCACGTTAAATCACAATATATATATATATATATATATATATATATTGGTGACGCACCCTATACATATATATATATATATATATATATATATATATATTGGTGACGCACCCTATACATACATATATATATATATATATATACACACATATATATATATATACATATATATATATATATATATATGTGTGTATATATATATATATACACACATATATATATATACATATATATATATATATATATATATATATATATATATATATATATATATATATATATATATATATAGTAAAACCCGTTCAAGACGATTTCACAGGGACCTAACCAAAAACCTAACCAAACGAGAAAACGTATTATACGGGATAGCGAAAATAAAACGTACTGTATTATGTTCGTATTTCGTATATTAAATTATACATTTATCGGTTACGTTAAATACATAGTGCAATTACAATTACGTTTTTTTAAATTAATCACTTATTTTGGCTTGAGAGAGCGATTTTGATGCATTAGCAATTACAAGATTTTCAACATAATTTTACTTTTACAGTGAGTTTTCGCTTTGATTCAAAGAAGCTACATAGCGTCCTAAATCATTAACAGCTGATAATGCCTGGGCGTTTGACAAAATCAGGGTTGACTCATCTTCGTCTTCATCATTACCACATAGGGTCTCTTTTGTGTGTTATTCACATTCTGAATAAGATCTTCAATTGATTGAATTTTGTATGGTGCCACATTGTCATCAATGGAAAAATATCCAGGAAAACCCTGCAGTATCACGGATTCTTCTTCTTCCTCCAACACGACGTCAATTCCGTTATTTCTGAAACCTGCTTTCTTGAAACAATTTCGAATGATTTCAGGCTTAATTGCTTTCCATGCCGCTGCAATGTTTAAAATCGCATCATGCACAGTCAAGGGTGTTTTCAGGGTCTTCCATTTCTTGAAGATAGCGATGTATTAGTCTTGTCATGTAACCTTGTTTAAGGTCCTTTATGATGCCTTGATCCATAGGATGTAATTTGCTTGTCGCATTTGGAGGTAAGTAAACAAGCTTGATATTCTTTAGTTTAAAACGTTTAAGGTGAGCGGGGCAGTTGTCAATGAACAGAATTTTGCGTCTACATTTAATCTGCAAGTGATCATCTACAGCAGTGATTCCCAAAGTGGTCTATATCGACCCCCAGGGGTCTATGACAACCTGCAAGGGGTCTACGTATGCGGAAAAAAATTAGGGGTCCACGAAATGAAAATGGGGGTCCACGATAGTGGATCTCAATATACACTGATAGTATCTATTTACTTACATTATACTATCTTATAATATAAAGACATATACATTATTTATAAAAGTACCTATGTACACGAACTATGAATGAATAAAATGTAAAACTCAAAGAATGATAAATAAAAAAACAAAACATATTCAAAGCCAGCATAGATTTGAGCCCATGACCATTTGTGCCGCGTCCTAGCGCGCTACCGCCGATTGCGCTGTACGTTAAATCTTATAAATTGATGTGTTTGTCTCTTTTAACTTTCGCTTTTTCGTTTCATCGAGTTTGAAGTCACACCAATCCTAAAGAAGCTTTTACTTCAAACATTTATTATATATGTTTATAAAATTGTGTAAGTTGTAGGATGTAGGCATTCGCTTTGTGGTCGCAATACATTTTGAACTTGCAAAAACCTGCACATAATGATATACCAGTATCATCTTGTTACAAGCATACGCGCAGTGACAGAGCAAAGATCTTTGTCTTTGCTCAGAGCTTAGCGAACTTGCACTGACTTTGTAAATCTCAACAAACACTGATTTAACTTAATGGCTTTATTTATTTTATGTTGATTACAAGCGCGGCACGTTTTACTTCTGTGTTCTCTGGTCTCTTGTCGGACAATGGCCGCTTGCTTCGTCACTCAGAACTCGATGGTGCTGCCACCTTTGTTTCACCGCAAAGGACTGCCACATCGGCATAATTCCCATGATCCGCGACATCTCCGGCTCCCCGTGAATCCGTTTGGGGAGAGGATTCACAAAACTCTAAGGCGGCTAGCCTTGCTGATGGCCGGCGCACCAGGCCATTCCTCGTCATAACTTCTGCAGATCGTACTTGTCCATCTTTAGCTGCGCATGTTCTGGTAACTCGTCCTTTCAACCATTGCCCTCTTGGTTGACTTGGGTCACATATTATAACTAACTGTCCAGGTCTTAACGGCGGAACTTCCTGTCTCCATTTTGAACGACGCAGCAGTCGCGACAAGTATTCTATTACCCATCTCTTCCACAGTCTGTCCTTTAAATTTTGGGCAATCTTCCACTGTTTCCGAAGACATTGCTTTCCAGAATCATCGCAGGGAGTTTGTGTCGAATTCAGGCAACCTAGTAAAAAGTGGTTTGGCGTTAGTGGTTCATTTTCTTCTGGGGTCGTTGGTATATCTGTCAGTGGCCGGCTATTTATAATGTTTTCTGCCTCTATTAGTGCGCTTCTAAACGTCTCCAGCCTTGGTACTTGCTCTTTGAACACTTGACTAAGTAAACGCTTAACGCATTGGATAAGTCGTTCCCAACAACCCCCAGCATGTGGATTTCCGGGAACATTGAAAATCCACTCAATATTTTCTCTTGATAAACTTTGCTGGATTCGGTCGAGATCAAAAAACCGATTTTCCTTCGTGAGCTCCTTTTGGGCCCCTATAAAGTTTGTGCCATTGTCGCTTCGAATTCTTACCGGGGTGCCTCGTCGATTCATGAAGTTTCTCAGGCATAACATAAATGAGTCTGTAGAAAGATCATCTGCGATTTCAACATGGACAGCACGAATGGTGAGACATGTGAAAAGGGCTACCCATTTCTTTTCTCTACGACGACCTATGGCGACGTGAAACGGTCCACAGTAGTCCACACCACAGTAACTAAAAGGGCGCACGTACGGCGTAAGGCGATCCAGTGGCAATTGTCCCATTAAAGGATTTCGAGGTTTTGCCTTTAAGGTAAGGCAAGTCATACAGCTGCTGCGCACAGTTTTAAGTACAGAACGGACACTGAGTACCCAAAACTTTTGACGAATTTCATTAATGACTAGATGATCATTCAGGTGGTGGCGCTTTCTGTGGTAATGGTCCACTATGAGGCGCGTGACATGATGGTGCCGGGGCATAATGATTGGATTGCGAGCACTAACCGGCAAGCAATAGGCAGCATCAACTCGTCCCCTCAATCTCATCACTCCGTCTTTATCCATGAATGGTGTCAGTTGGTATAGATTGCTCGACTTCGAAACACATTTCGTGGATATTAACGCGTTAATCTCTTCGGTGAAGCATTCGTTTTGTACTAGGCGGCATACGATCAGCTCAGCGTGGGATATATCGCTGGCTACCAATTCTCCAGTATGTCTATCACTGACATCTGATTGCTGTGTATTTTCAATGAATCGAAATATCCATGCTGTAACTCGCACTGCCCTGGTGTAAGAAGAATATTTTCGATAGTTGACTGCCTCTTTGTTCGCTTTCACCAACAGACATGACACGACAACATCCTCTGCAGTGTATTCGTCTATTATTCGTCCATCTTCTTGTGGCCATCTCTCCTCTTCGTTCTTCAGAAAGTCTGGCCCTTGTACCCACCTAGAGTTGTTTCCACTATTTGGTGATAGTTTGGCTCTTGTAGCTTCGTTGGCAACATTCATTTCGGTCGACAACCATCTCCATTGGTTGGGCGTTGAGGTCGATAATATCTCGGCAACTCTGCAGGCAACAAATTGTTTGTACTTTCTAGTAGTTGATTGAATCCACTGAATGACTGTCTTAGAGTCACACCAATATCTTACATGGTGTATTTTTATTTCCAGGGTTGTCTTTATTGTTTCTGAGAGGCGACAGCCTAACAGTGCAGCTTGAAGCTCAAGCCGTGGGATTGTCATTCCCTTTGGCGGTGCACATCTACTTTTGGCAGAAACCAGAACAATACTGACCTGTTTTAAATGCTTGACTCGCAAATATGCAACTGCTGCATAAGCATCGGAACTAGCATCAGTGAAAATATGTAACTGGACATCGTTTGCCTCGAAAAGTGTTGGCGAATAACATCGTGGTACTGAAAAATCCTTCACCTCCTGAAATTTTCTCCACCAACTTTTCCATTGTGTGTACAGTTGCTCAGGCAATGGCTCGTCCCAACCGATATTCAACTTCCATGTGTTTTGCAACAGTATTTTCGAACAAATTGTATAGTTTGATAAGAGTCCAAAGGGGTCGAACACTGCCATTATAATTCCAAGCAACTCTCTTTTCGTTGGTGGGCGAAGCATTTTCAAAACATCTCGTGGTATTTTATTAAATTTAAAATGATACTGCAAAGTGTCGTTCTCAGTATTCCAAAATAATCCTAAGATCTTGTCTGTCGTATTTTGTCGCTCCATGTTGAATACATTATTATCGTCACTTTTGGCTCCGTTCAATTTGGTCTGAATTTCTTTACAGTTTGATACAAAATTCCGTAGGATAAAACCTGCTTTAGCATTTATCTCTATGGCTTCCGTAATAACACCTTCAACGGCATATTTGTCGTTAAAACTAACAACTAAGTCATCGACGTACGTCTTATCAGTAACGATTGCAGCTCCATTTGGCATAGTTTGCATGTAACACTTTGCATTTCGTTTTCGAATGTATTCCGCACAACAAGGTGAACATATTGCACCGAATATCATCGACGTCATCTCGTATACTTTTATGGACTCATTTTGATTTCCTTCCCTCCAAAGAAACCTTTGAGAGCTTTGATCTTCCTTTCGAATTCGTATTTGTGAGAACATCTCACGAATGTCCCCAGCGACGGCGAAAGCTCCCTGACGGAATTGAAATAGGATCGTCAAGAGCGGCATGGCGTGTTCTGGTCCCTTTAACAAGGCGGTGTTTAGGGAAGTGTTGCACGAGACAGCAGCAGCGTCGAATACGATCCGTAGTTTCGCGGGCTTGTTAGGGTTTTGAACCCCAAAATGTGGAAGATACCATGTCCTGCTTTCTTCTACCTGAGCTTCTTCGACGGTGAGCATTCTTGCGTACCCTTTCTCCACATAATTGTTGATTTCTGTTTTATATCTTGCGCCATAAGCTGGATCGTTTAACATTCGTCTTTCGACCTTCAGTAGACGTTGCTTCGCCATTTCGTAGCTTTGAGGCAGATGAATTTCGTCACTACGCCATAATAGTCCGGTTTCATATCGATCTCCTATCTTCTTAGTAGTTTCTTCAAGAATTTTCGCAGCACGCTGGTTCTCATCAGATTCGAGTATAATATTGGTGCTACGAACTCCAAAGTTCTCAACAGAGAAATATTCGTTGACTAAACTGTTGATTTGTCGCATTGAGTGTGACTCGCGAATGTGTAACACCGTAGGAACCTCTTGTGGATTTTGGCTATTCGGTCCGAATGCGATCCATCCCAGCTTAGTCTTGATGGCAATAGGCTGATAGCGTCCACCTTCAATAATTTCTTTATAGACTCCGAGAAAGGCGTAGTCCAAACCCAATAAAATCTTCGGCTGGGCGTGCTTATAGTCCATGATTGGTAAAGTCACCATATGACTATATTTTCCTTTACGCAATGTTTGTGCAGGTAGATCCAAATTGGCAATGGTGCAGATATTTTTAAGGGTAAACGTGGGTGCTGATTTATAATTACCCTTGATTTCTACGGTGACTTTGCGCGAATTCTCAGTTTTTTGCGCCTTGCCGTACCATTGCAGAGTGAGTGGAGTGGCATGACCTTGAAGTCCAAGAGCTTTCGACACTTCTTCATCAATCAATGAAACAGAAGAGCCTTCATCCAGCATGGCAAACACAGACATATTCCCTGCTGGCCCAGATAGAACTACCGGCACGATCTTGAACCACTGTACTGTGTCATCATTAAGGCGACAATTCAGAATGTGTGATAACTTGGCTTTTGGCTCTTCACGCTGGTTGTGTAATAAGTGGTGGTGCATTTTACTACACCCGTTGATTTGACACGATCGTCGTTTACGGCAGTTCGAAAGACTGTGTCCTTTTTTTAGACACCCGAAACACAGATGCAGCTTCTTAACTCGATCCCATTTATCATCAATTGCGAGCGCGGCGAATTCTTTGCAGTCTGCAACGCTGTGCTGAAAGTTACAATGTGCGCATGCTATCGTCGATTTTGGCGTCATGACCGCGTCACTGTGGAGCACTCTGCGAGACACTGATGCGTGATTCCGAGGTGTTGTAGCTGTATGTGTTAGCATCATGCTTACAACTTTGGCCAGTTCAGCTATCCATTCAGCAAAATCGCCCACTGTTGCAAAAGATGACAGGTGAGCGGCGTACCTAGCCCATTCGTACTGCTTTGACTGGGGTAACTTGTTAACTAGCTGCTCGAGTAGCGTTGAATTTAACAAGTGATGTTCGCATCCGGCAGACTTAAAAAGTGCGACCATATTTCGCACTAAATTGCATAAACCTAATACTGGTTCAAGGCGACCTTCACTCATTGAAGGTATTTCCTGAATTTTATTCAATTGCGCGCGTACAAGTAAGTCTGGGCGACCAAAGTTGAAGTCGAGCTCTTGCATGGCTTTCGGAACGTCCTCCGGATAAATTAAAAGTGCCGACACGGCGGACTTAGCTGCACCTTGCAATGCCTTATTCAGACGCATGAGATTTTGTCTGTTGCCATAATGGAATTCAGCTGTTGTGTCTAAATAGCACCTTTTGAACAGCGGCCATTCTTCTGCTTTCCCATCGAATCTGGGAAGGTCAAATAATGTGGCACTGTAGTATGCATGTGTCATTTGCGGTTGCATCTGCACTGACTCGTCTCTTCTTGCTGACGTTGTCTGTGGCGGTAATGATGGTTGCGGCTGTATATGCACTGCATTCCCGACATTTGCAGATAAAGGCGACGATGATTGTATTTGTGTCTGCACATGAGCTGCTCGTTCGGTTTGCGCAGATAATGGCGACGGTTGTGATAGTTTTGCATGCGTCTGCATGTCAACTGCACTTTCAACATAAGTACACAATGTCAACGGTGGCAACTTCGTTTGTGTCTGCATTAATACTTTCGATGGCACGTCTTCCGATGAGGCAACTGCAATCGGCGTAGTTATTGGTGTATTTATGGCGTGGATCTGCAGACGAAGTTCGTCCATGTTTCTTTTGTTTTCCTTTTTGATGTCATCCAGCGCCACGTGAAACATGCTCATCACTGACAAAATGTCCGCTATTCTCTTGTCGTTATCACTTGACAACGGCTGTTGGCTGGCTAGACTGCTGGCGCCTTCCAAATCCATAACTGTGGCATCGAGATCTTCTCCATTGTTGTCATCTTTTTCGGCGTAGTCATTTGAAGATGAATTTTTTGTTTTTCTCGGCATTTTCAGTTTTCACGGCACTAACGACAGGCGACACAGAATAAGAAGTAAAAACAGATTGTAAATCTCAACAAACACTGATTTAACTTAATGGCTTTATTTATTTTATGTTGATTACAAGCGCGGCACGTTTTACTTCTGTGTTCTCTGGTCTCTTGTCGGACAATGGCCGCTTGCTTCGTCACTCAGAACTCGATGGTGCTGCCACCTTTGTTTCACCGCAAAGGACTGCCACATCGGCATAATTCCCATGATCCGCGACAGACTTGTTCAATTCGTCCCTCAATAAATACGAATGTGAGACAAATACGTTTATTCGTTTCCTGAATCTTGAAAAGGAAAGTGCTAAGAAAATATTCAAAAAAAATATAAACTGGTAGTTTATCACACAAATTATAGTGAATCAATGTTATTTTGTTTGAGAGTACCGGAAAAAAGTAAGTACAGTATGTAAAATCCGTATTCGTACCCCAAAAATTTTATATGAAAAACCTCATTATTCTGAAACAAGTTGCTGCCAATTGATAAGACATGCAATAAAATCATTGGTAATATGTATATTAAACGAAACAAAACAAAATAAAAAGTGTACATATCACAAGTTTGGCAAAAGTAACAATGTTTCGGTTATAACTAAACAAAATTCGTATTCGTACGCTTTAAGTATGTTGCGGATCAATTCTCATTTTTGTAGTTCACTTTTTCAATTCTTCCAAATTTGGAATATATTTAAATTTCCCTCAGTACACGTCCAAATAATCAGCATTGGCAGTACTAAATCCCAATTTAGTAATCCACCACACGCGCTAGCTCTCTTGAGAGGTGAGTTCAAGTGATCGAGCGCGAATCGGTTCTCTTTGCATGCTGTCGCCCTCTGATTGGCCGAAAACATTTTGGCATATTACCATATATGGTAATAAAGGAAGCAAAAATGCTTCGACGTGTGATCGCGGTGAAGTGTGGGAAGATGAGAAGAAAGATGGTTGAGTTGGATGGGAGAGTGAACATCGGAAAATCGTCGCGGTAGTTGAGTTTTGATTGAACGCCAATTTCCGGGATTTTTTCAAAAGGTCGCAACGAGTCCGCCTGCGTTGGACGTTCTGCTGTGGGAGTCGGGATTGGAAGGAATTGGCTTCCGTTCGGTGCCGGCTTGACTGAAATTCCGCAGCCAGGTGAGATCGGCAGTGATCTTGGCGGACCAGTATCCTTGAACGGAGCGGAGCGAAAACGATAGAGCACGCCGCGTTGGGCGACGTGATCCCTAGGAAGTCGTTGATCGTCGCCGCCTGGCAGGGCTCGCGTGGTGCAAGCAACGAAAAAGCGCCAGGAGTGGAGTTGTTGATTTGCCTGGGAGTAAGTATGTTGCGATCGTAGCGTGAGACAGCAGCACTTGTGGTGAAGGTGTACGGAAAACGGAGGAACGCCTTGCGAAACGGCCAAGACGAAAGGCGGCAACGCAAGGGAGCAATCCTCGAAAGTCCGATTCGAGGAAAGTGAAGTGAAAATACAGCTCGCCGGTGGTGGTGATCGCCGCGACACGATTGTCGGGCTCAACGATAAAGTGTACAGTAAGCCCGGGACACCGGATCGAGCGTTCGACATGCTGACGGAACGAATTTGTGTGATTTCATTGAGAAAACATTTAAGGAGATATGGCCTAACTTGGCGTACCAGTATGAAAGCCCAACACATTGATTTCGATGTTTCGACCTCACTACCTGAGTGTTTGCAATTTTAATTTTACTCTTCGATAAAAATAAAAAATTGAGTGTTTCATGTGAAAGCTCTTTCGTAATAAATACTTGTATAAAATATCTATCGTAAGTAACTAAAATCAGTTAGAAAAACACCATTTAAGAGATTCATTTGTTCTACATACAAAAAAAAATATATAAAGTGAACATAATATGAAGTGAGTTTTTCATGGTTCTCCCCTCCTCAGCATGTGCGTGATTGGGTTTTGTCCGGTTCTAGATGTTTCTTTTTTTCGATGTGAATTTTATTAGCCCACGACCTGGTGAGCTAGCCGGTTTAAAAAAAAAAGTTTTATCTATGGTCGCCACTATGCGGCCACTGTTGGTGGGTGCTCCGCACGGATGCCTCCTCTCGGCGGTCATCTTCCATGTTGCGTCCGAAGTGGCGGGGCACATGGAGGATGATTGGCTGGGAGGGAGGCGAATGAATGCGGGGCACGCAACAAGTACCTAAAAATAAAACGCTTATAAGAAAAATTTTAATATTTGCTTGGATAACTCTTTAGTTTTAAAGCTGCTTTAGCCTTGTTGGCATCGATTCTACGAGTTTTGTAGTTAAATCGCTTCGAATATTGTCCCATTCTGTTCGTAAAGTATGTTTCAACCCTTGAATGTTCCGAATGTCGTATTTGCGCAAATTACTCTTAACAATCGACCACAAATTTTCGATGGGATTGATGTCGGGGCTTTGGGGTGGATTTTTTAAATATTTGCAGCAGTTATATAACATCCACAGACGAGTATTGAAAGCTGTGTGTTTGGGATCGTTGTCGTGTTGGAAGAGGTAGTTCCGTTCACAACCTAATTTCCATGCGCTTTGGACCAAATTTCCCTTTAAAATATCAATATACATGTTCGAGTTCATAATACGGTCGATAAAGTGCATATTTCCAACACCTTTAGCACCGAAATAGCTCCAAACTATTACCGAACCGCCTCCGTGTTTGAATGTCGGCAAGAGGTTGCACTTCGCGAGTCTTGTATTTCGCTCACGCCAAATTCGTACGCATCCGTCGGCCACTTCAACGATAAATTTACATTCGTCAGAAAAGATGACACGTTTCCAGAACGAAAAGTCCTTATTAAAGTATAGTTTTGCGAAAATTACGCGTTTTTTTCTATTGACTTCACTTACAAACAGTTTCCTTACTGGAACTCTGCTTCGAAATCCAAGTTTCTTAATGTGATTTCTAACCGTTTGTGGAGTGACGTTGATGTCATGGTATTTCTCGAGCAATCCTGCAAGTTTTATACCGCTTACTCCGGGATCCTGCCTAATCAGTCGTCGTAAGAATGATAGATGTCTTCTTGTGAGGACTGACCGGTTTTGGTTTCGGCGTTTTTGAGTGATTTGGCCACACTCCTTGTAGTTATTTACGATGTATTGCACAGTTGACTTACTTCTCAACACAATTTCACCAATTTCCTTCAATGATTTACCCTTTTTTGCAAATCTACTACTAATTTCCTTAAATCGTTTGGCGTTTCACTTGTCTTTCGTCCCATTTTAAATTTAATTCCTTTACGACTCGACACGGCATATGAAACTAAATCTAAACTACTGTCATAAGACTCAGCTGTCAATTCTAACGGTTCGCGTAACAACAGCACGTGCATTATAGCCGCGATGATGAAATTATCAAGGTATTACATGGGTACGAATACGGATTTTGCTTCTTTTTGTAAATTATTTCTTCTTCATCGAATGGCAAGAAGATTGAAGTTAATTCTGCATGGTTTGCTAAAATTTAAGTATTTTGAAGAAAGATAAAAAATCCTGAATGGTCATTTTTATTGTTTTAAGGATACAATGCCAGGGTACCCATAAAAAATGGACCGTACGAATACGTATTTTACATACTGTACATTATTTTTTATTAAATTTTAGTTTTGTACTCGTAGTTAGCAAAGATAGATAAATTACGCCCATCATGAACCCAGTTTTTAGTAGTTTAATATTCAAACCTACTTCTACATACTTCCCTTAAAATTTTGTATTGTTGCTAAAGTGGAACCAGTGAATTTTTACACATTACTGTCGAATGTACATAGAGATAAATTGCATAACAATTTGTTATTATTATTTGTTGTATAATATTTTATTTTAACATTTTTTTGTTGTTACTTTCAAATTTCCTTAAAGTTCCATCATATCAAAACCCTAAGTAATATGCACAACATTCCTCTTCTCACATTCATTTATAATGGCTGTACGCCTATGCCTTCCATATGACTTTATGTCTTATTTAAATAGATTAATTTTTTCCACAGATGACTGATCCCATGTCCGAATCTAAAAAGAAATGTAGACAGTACAGTGTTGATTATTTGAAGCTTAGCTTCATTCCATGATTGTCGGACAAACAATTGCCTATGTGCCTTTTATGCAACAAAGTTTTGGGCAATGACGCTATGAAACCATCTAAGCGGCAGGATCATCTGAGAAGATGTCACCCTGATAAAACAGATAAAGTTTGAAATACTTTCAAACACTCAAAGATAAACTTCAGAAGAAACCCACGCTAGACAGAATGTTCGCTTCGACGTCACAAAGAAACGATGATGGTTTGTGGGCGTCTTACAATATCTCGCTATTTATAGCAAAATCCGGAAAACCGCATACTATCGGAGAGAAGCTAATTTTGCCAGCCGTTGAAGAGGTTTTAAAAACTGTTTTACACAAACCCGCGTCTGATATCATTAAAAGAATTTCCTTAAGCAACAATACTGTTGATGAAATAAGTTCTGATATTGAAAGCTTCTTGTGTAATTATTTGCAAACGACCCATTTATCTATGCAACTGGACGAGTCAACTTTACCTGGTAATGCAGCATTATTATTGGCATATGTTCGTTTTATTATGAATCAAGAAATCTACGAAGAACTGCTCTTCGCAAGAACTTTAACAACCGACACTAAAGGTGAATCAATATTTCATGTTTTGAAGGATTACTTCATTGAAAAAGCAATTCCTTTATCAAATATAATATCAGTAGCTACAGATGGAGCACCTACCATGGTTGGACGTTATCGTGGATTTATAAGTTATTTAAAACAAAATGTGTCAGAGGTGTTAGCAATACATTGCGTCATCCATCGACAACATTTAGTTGCTAAAAATTTGAGTGTTAGATTGCATGAATCTCTTCAATTAGTCATTGATACAGTAAACCGAATCCGAAGCAACGCGTTGAATACGCGGTTATTTGCGCAGTTGTATGGAGAAAATGACGAACACTTTCATCAATTACTCCTTCACACTGAAGTACGCTGGCTGTCGAAAGGCTTATGCTTGACAAGATTTTTTGCACTTTTTGAGACTATTTTAGAATTTCTGGATACTAAAGATAAAATTTCAAAAGACAATTTAATGAAGTGGAAAATAGACATCGCCTATTTAACAGATTTGTTTACAAAATTTAATATGGTTAATTTGCAGTTACAAGGCGACAGTCTAAATTTGATTAAAACAAAGTCCATCTTATCAGCGTTTCTTGCCAGAGTTAAACTAATGAAGCAAAATATTGGACGGGGCGAATTTTCCCAGTTCCCCAATTCGTCACAGACAAACTGCCAGGAAGACGACGTTTCAACCTACGTTCAACATTTAAGGGGACTTTTAGGTTACGATTTTCAAAAAACACGATTTTTTCGATGATTTTTTTTCTATAGAAGGAAAAAAGATATCGTTCTGAAATTTCATACAAATATTTAGTAACATTTAATGTATACAGTAATATTATTTCAAAATTTTTGAAACAGTTATTTAGATTTTACGATTTTTTCAAAAAAGTGAATGCTACGTACCTCTATTCTGCTATACCTGCGTCATACATTAGTCTTTCCTCTTCCTCGTACTTCTCCTGAAGCTTCAACTTTTCATCTCTCTTAGCTGCTCTAGCGTCTTTGGAGGCCTCAGTGCTGCGACGATTCGATTGTTTTACGCGAGCGCGATCGATTTCCGCAGCGTATCTAGAGACTGAAATTCTTATTGCAATGCCCATCAGTTGCATTATTTTTAATACACTTGCAAATCCTTCATTAAAAATGCAATAAGCAGTGTGAGCAACAATTTCCATAATGATCATGCCAGCAAAAGTGTGCTTAGGGATGAAATTCCAAACACAATTATTTAAACTTTCGTTATTATTTTGGGTGTTATTCCCCAAACATCTTTCCAACAAATCGTCTGATGTGAAGGCTTCGGTGATGGGTTTTAGGATTTTCTGTGCTTCTTGATCAAAAGGTGGAGCATGTTTATGGTTTATTAATTCACCAGCCGCCTCAGCTTTACTATAATTGCACCAAGAGCCAGTACCAGCTGGACAATAAGTGTGCTGAGGATTTTCATCGGTAGAAATTTTGTGGTGAAACGCTGCCCACATTCTTTTTCGCATTTTTTCCTTGGAATCGGAATTGCGTCTTATTGCCAAACCATAATAAGTCGACAAATTTTTCATTAATTTAGTAGTAAATTTCTATGATTTATCAGTATAGGCTTTTTTCGGTTCACTTTCTTGTTTAATTTTAGAGGAACTTTCAGCGTTTTTTTGCTTTTTTTTGTTGCATTATACGCTTTTTTCTTTCCTTGGCCCTTCTAAATAATATTTTTTTAACGTGCCAAACAAAAAAAAACAAGTATAAACAGAAGCAGATGTTTCAAAAAAATGGGGAGAAGACAACGACGAAATACGCTGGAGAGTTGAAAAATGCGCTTTCGCCGCGTTTCGCCTTACACCCTTAAAAACTAGTTTAAATTTTTTATATCGCTCTAAGCCTTTTACATCGTATTTTTGATTGTATTTAGAACTAAAATCAATGAAAAAAAAAATATTTAAATTTTTGGAAAATTTGTAACCTAAATGCCCTCTATTCAGATTTTGAAACTAGGTTTGAGGACGTTTTGACTATGGTAATACCACCGTGGATAATTAACCCATATGGTGACATAGAAGAAACGAATGTCATAATACAAGAGGAACTGACTGAACTAACTAGGAGAGGACCAGGTTATGGAATCACAGATTTGGACGAAATTTGGCACATAAGTAGAAGACGTCAAGGATATTCGATCCTTAAAATATTATAGCGCAACACTCGTCCTTTTTTGAGAAAAACGTCCTTAAAGTTTTTTGCGTTGCTATTGTATTATTAAGTTTTCACTACTGACAGGAGCTGAGCAGTCTAGGTAGCAAAGGCACTAGCACGCAATCAAGGGGTCGTGAATTCGATTCCCGTCGGGGTATTGATTTTCTTTTTGAATTATTGTCGTCGTCGTCGGCGTCGTGTGTTCGATTACCGGGGTGAGTATTGTTTTTTTGAATAATTTTGAATGTAATTTTTTTATGGTGAATCAGCAATGTTCACTTACAAATACATTTATTTTTCCAAAACAGCAAACTGTTCGTTCATTTAGATATGTAAATTATACTGAAAACTCATTGTTGAACGGATAGTCATAAAAACTGTTGTAATCGAAGCAAAATCATAGCTAATGGTAAGATCATCCCTTGTTCCTAGAATCAATCCTGCTTCCTCTTCGTGCCTCAAAGCCAAGTCGGCAGAAGCCAATAAACCAGGATGGCGCCCAACGTGGCCATGAATGCTATGATGTTGAATAATTGACCACCATAACATTTATGACTCGATACAATGGGCGCCACCCTGGTTTATTGGCTTTTTCCGACTTGGCTTTGAGGCACGAAGAGGAAGCAGGATTCGATTCACTGAAAACACCATCAACATTGTCTGCATTGTCTGTTTTATTCTTGTTCACATTAGCGCGAGTGTATTGCATAAATTTAATAATAGGCTGGTTTCATGGAAAATCTATCAGCAGTAGTAATGAAACCAATGTCACGGTAGTAACATACCTGAAAAAGCTGTAGACAAGAAAGTGGCAGAGATTCCTTGAGAACTAATTGCAAATTAGAGAAGTATGTATCATTTCGTTAAACAAAATTTAAAAAAACAAGAATTTACACAGTTTGCTACAAAAACTAATTGGATTTCTTTATAATTTATAACAAAAAGAAATGTAAAAGAAACAAATTATGTACATATCACTTGGATTAATTTATTGTTATAATCATTATCGTTTACTTATTTTCATAATTCAAAGGCTTTAACTGGTTCTGTGAATTCGGAAATTTTGTCATTCTTCTCAACAATTGAATATGGTACACAAAGTATTTTCATCACTTGGATTCATAATTTTTGAGCATTTGGTTATTTCACGATTGATGCTTTTAACAGATAAGACCGTGACTTCCGATACTAGTTCGGAATAAATTGAAATACTTTTCGCAAATATTGCGAACATAAATAAACTATATGTTGCTGCATAAAGTCCTTAATAATTTAAAGTCAATTTCTTTTTATAATTGAAAAAAGTATTCACATCAAAATTATAAACTATTAATAGTTATACTGGATAAAAAACAATATTACCTAAATTCACTTACTTTACAGATGGGGTTGTGATATTGATCAAATTGTATTATCATTTGTAAATTTTGGTAAATTTTATAATAACAAAAATTCATTTTTTTAAATCTAATTTGCAATTGCAACAATCAATGCCTTTGAAGATTGAATGCTTTAACGAATACTTACCGAACTAAAATTATAATTTTTATATTTACTAATAATATTCTCGTTCTTTTACTGTTTCGTTGTCATACTTATTTTTAAAAGTATTATTTTTAAGAGTTATGTAAATATTACTCGGAAGTTTGTCATGGGTTAGAAACTCCTAGTCTAGTCAACGACATTGTTTTCTAGTTTGTGCTTTTTGGTTAGCAACTTACTAACACTATTGTTGCACATTAATGGGGGTTCTTAGCTTCCAGGTTATGCTGGTTCATCGTTAATTTTAATGGAAAGTGTGGTTTCGGCGTGACGGATGGCATCCTCTTCAGGTGCTGTCATTTGCCATCCGCCAACGAGACAACACGACCACGGTTAGGCTTGTTGATGGGTTAAGCTCGTTATAATTCAACTATTTTAATATTTGTATCTGCGAGTTATAACGACCGTCAAACTGGTTCGTATATACTAGAAAACAATGTCGTTGCCTAGACTAGGAGGTTCTAACCCATGACAAACTAAACTTAGCATCGTAGCATATATACGTAGGCGGCTGAGTAAGTAAAAATAAATATTTTTTTCGAAATTGCAAAAACGAAACCATACTTTGAATAATAAACAACTAATGATTACACTGGGTTGATATCAATAAAAATATCATATTTCATTTACTTTTATGGTGAAGTTGTAGTATTGATGGAAGTATATTATCATTTGTAAAATTTGGAAAACTTTTCAATAAATCTAGTTTAGCTGTTTTTCATTTTATAAAAGATATGCAAAACTCAATTCTTTTGTTAAAAATTTGATGATTCGTACTCACTTTGATGATTCGCAATCAATACTCGAGAAGATCGAATGCTTTATAGAGTTCTTATCAAACAAATTTTATAGGGTTTATAAACCCTAAAAAGCAATCACATAAAAACAGTAAATAATTAATACATGTATCCCTCATTTAACACGGTAGTTACGTTCTGTGTGTCCTGTGGGGACTTATATTAAAGCCGCGGTTACGTTACTTATCACCAAAATAGAGGCATCATTTATAACATACATATAAAAATCTATTCCACTCATAAAATAACACTAATTTGTGTGACAGAAAACAATTAAATTCGAATGAAAGGAGTTTCTTTTCATTAAATATGTACTTGATAATTTTGAAAATAAATTGATAGCTACTTTTCAGAATCTTTTTGGGATTATTCTGTCAGATAAATCCTGCAATAGAAGCTGTTTCTTTGCAGGTGGCTATTCGCCATTTTTTTCTCAATAGCAAACGATGAAACTAATAATTGTTGCACCACTGCAAAGTCCGTGATTAATGACTGCTTTCTCCGATTTGATAACTCCTTATGAAGTTCGGTGTAGGATGCCAAAGAATTTTACAAATCACCTCGAAACCTTTGACGTCGTTTATCACAAGGGTCATTTTTATCGAAAAATTCTCTTAATTCATTCGCTAGGTAAAATCCTTCCCTCAAAGAACTTAGCGTCATAGAAGGTATGGCTGAGGAATCACTTTCCGAAGTTTTTGAAGTGACAATATCATAGTAAAGAGCAGCTACTAGTTCTGCTTCGTTCAGAGCTTCATCTTGAAACAGTTCCTCAACTTCCGCAATGGTCATATCTTCTAAACCTTCACCTCCCATAGAATGAGCTATGTTCAAAATATCTGTGTAGAGTATATTATCTGTTGTGATATTCATATTGTCATTATGAACTGCTTCTGACCAACTATGTTTATAGCATCCGTTTAATGTTGGTGTGCGCAAATCTTTAACCGCCATTGATACTTTTTGTATGCAATTCAACACATTGAAGCTTTTCCAGGCCATGCTCAAGGATACAAGAGGATCTGCTTCCATTCTGTTTAAAATTTCTCTAAAAGCATGCTCTTAAGTGTGGATATTGTGCCTTGATTCAGTGGTTGAATTAAAGCCATGGTATTAGGCGGAAGAAATTTTACTCAGATGTTCGGGTGATTTAAATTTTGAGGGTGCCCTGGAGCATTGTCGACAAGAAGCAAAACTTTAAATGACAAATTTTTTCTCCTTAAATATTGTTTTTACAGCGCTGGTTTCTTTTTTATTGCAGTTTACTATGACGATATCCATGTGGTAATATTAATTCATATGTATTACACAATGCGGATTCGATGATTATTTACATACATATTTAAATTTGTATACCGTCTTAAAGCGTATCTAGTCGGCTCAAATTTGAATTCGTGTTAAAACGAAACCGTGTAAATGGAGTGCCGTGTTAATTGAGGGGTACCTGTATTTATAATGAATAACGGGATGATGCAGTTAATATTGGCTCATTCCACTCACGCTAATGTCTCATCATCATTATTTTAAGTGTTACTATTTTTATGTAGATATTACTGGAAAGCAATTCTTGTGGACCTCAAGAGCCGCACCTCGCGGCATTTTTATTGTTATTTTTAATATTGATTGTGGAAAAATTTTCGTGTTGACTTCAAGTGTCCCACCTCGCAGATTGTTTTCTATATTGGCTTGAGGTACCATCACTAAAATAAATGAGCTTTTTAATATTAGGTACGTTTTCTTTGTTTTTGAAAAGCTTGGATTAGAGCTGTATTGCATGGTTTTTTATTATTGTAACGTTGAATCGCTAATTATAATGCATAGCGGTATCCAGTTAATAAGCATATTAAAAATGTGCTACATACATGTGGAATATCTTCATAGATAAGAAAAGGCTACTGTTTGCTAATGTAGAAAAAACTACTACTATTGTTTTTAAACAATCCCTACCGAAGCTGCAATATATCAAATGACTGACAGTACTTACAATATATTATTATTCGTTGTCCTGATGTATAACAGAATTCGTTTTTTTTTTTAATTTTAAAAAGATTCCTGTGTATATATAAAAATCTATTTGTTGGTTTTTAAACATATGCTAGGTAAACAATCATTTTTATCTGAAGTTTTCATACTAAACGAATTCGTACTTCCAGCGTATCGCCCTTGAGCAAACCGTAAGATTGAACGTTTTTACCGTTTTCAAAAAACTTCCATCAGCGCATCAAAGAATATTGATTGGTCCGAAGAAATCTTAATTTTTCTAGACATTCGCTCTACTTGGAAGAAATCAATGAGCTGTACTCCAGTCTTTTGTAGAAAATATAAGTGTTTTAGGTGAAATTTATGCTAATGTAGTTGTGTGAGATTTTATCATTAATCAAAAAAAATTTTAGGTACTACGGTTTCCTTAGGAAAATTTTCACTTCAGAAACATTTAACATTTTTTTAGTCGATAGGGCTAAATTTCCATAATGCTCATCTTTTGAAGGATCTTTTAAAATATTTAGTAAAATAAGAAAATAAGAAAATAAGAAGGTATTCTCATAGAAATAATAAAAAACTGAATTTAAAGTGAAAATGTTGGGTTTAAAATTTAATGCTAAGCTGTAGGTAGCGTGATATTGCAGTAATAGAAGTAGGATCGACGGATTGCTCAGTTGCTGATATGACCTGTTCGACTAGTTGTGTGCGATCATAAACTTTGAAGTTGCAAATGGTTCCTTGATCCACTGGTTTTTATTTGTAGTCGATGTTTGGAAGAAAACTCACCTAGCCAACCGTTACTAGCACTAAAGTTTCCAAAAAGATGTCTGCAGTGTTTAGTTTATTCTTGTAGAAGCAGATTTTTGATAAGGCCATTTTTATCGCGGCATTATCTGAAATATGTCAACAGTGATAGCTCGACTTTCGGATCATCACATGGTTTCTTCCGTTGTACTACCCTCCCTGATTCAATGCCGATGCCATACTTGATATTCGAAATAGTATAAATTCTGGAATCTTGAGCTTAGCCGACGAAAGTTTTTTTGAGTCGGTTAGGATTAGCTTCCATCATATCATTTATTTTTAATTCCTATTTTACGATCACTAAATTTAATTTTCTCTACATTTTATATATTTTACAGTTTAATGCGTGATTCAAACATGTGGTTTTCTAAGACAAGAAATGAATATAGAACAGCACCTGAGTACATTCCTGTGAAGTATAAAACTTTTGGCTTCAATCGATTTCAAATTGAAAAGTTCCCCTCTATAAGTAGAAAGTTTGGCTAGTTTACCTTTATTTGTGGGATGTTGTAAGTGATCACGAGGTTCAATATTATACTTGCAGAGGTAAACAAACCAAAGTTTCCACTTATACAGGTCGTATATTAATGTTGTCCTGCAAAATAGATTCTACTTATGAACAGTTTATATAGCGCTTCCATGGCTAAAAGCCATCTTTAAAGCATGTCTACAGATGGCTTACATTCCACAGCGGTGGAAAGAAGCTGAAATAGTCTTCATACCCAAAGCGGGCAAGACATTCCACTCCTCACATAAGGACTATAGACCTATCAGCCTCACCCCTTTTCTGCTGAAAACTCTGAAAAGGCTGATAGAGATTCATTTGAGAGCTACTCTGAAACCACTCTCTAATGCGCAGCACGCATATACAAAAGGGAGATCGGTTGAAACAGCTCTTCACTCGCTCACCAGCTACATTGAAAAATCGCTAAGCGTCAAAGAATACACGCAGGCGGTTTTTCTAGACATCGAAGGTGCATTCAACAACGTCAGCCACAAGGCTATTGAGAAGGTGATAATGGAACCAATTCTTCTGTATGGCGCAGTTGTTTGGTGGCCAGCTATTGCAAAAACATCCAATGCAAACCTGCTAAACAGGGTCAGAAGGATTGCAGCTATTGCAATCACCGGGGCCTTACGCACTTCCTCGACAAAGGCACTATTTATGCTATTGAATTGGCTCCCGACGGAGGTCCTTACGAGACAGCAGGCCAAGTGCTCTGCGATTCGATTAAAAGCACATCTTCGGCAAGAGGGAAATGTTGGCCACTCCACCATACTTCGGAGGGATGGACCAACGCCAGGAGAAGTAGACCTTGCGCCCCCGATTCCCTGCTTTCATCATGGTTTCAAGTCAGTCATCCTAAGCAGGGATGATTGGGCAATAAAAAGAGGTAGGATGTAGGAATCGGTCGACATCTACACTGATGGCTCCAAAATGGATGGAAAAGTTGGCTGTGGCGTTTTCTCAGAACAGCTAGGCCTGAAACTATCCTTCCGGCTTCCATACCACTGCAGTGTTTTTCAGGCAGAGGTCATTGCGATATACAAGATAGTAGACTGGCTGAGAAATCAGGAAATTTCCATAAGAAACCTGAATATTTTCTCTGATAGTCAAGCTGCTATCCAAGCACTATCCAACGTGTACACCTCATCCATGATGGTAATGGAATGCCGTACACAGCTGAACATGATGTCACTTCACTGTGAAGTGACTCTACACTGGGTACCGGGACATAGTGATATACCGGGAAATTGCGAAGCGGATGCCTTAGTGAGAGCTGGCACTGTGCTCCAGGAGTATACACTCACACCCAAAGTCAGCCAACCTCTAGCTTCTAAAAACCTAGAATTTAAGTAGCATTACATCAAGGCTACAAATAGAGCCTGGTTGGAGGAAACCCGCAGGACAACCAGGCAAAATTGGCGTGTACTGAGTTCCAGACGCACTAAGCAGCTCCTGAAAACGAGTCGTGAAACCTTGAGCTCTATCGTGTCCATTCTGACGGGGCACTGTCTAATTGACAGACACGCAGAAAGGTTGGGCTTTCCCTTCAACGATTCCTGCCGGAGTTGCAGATCGGAAGAGACAATCCAAAATTTTCTGTGTGAATTCCCGGCACTGTCCAGGAAACGCATGAAAACCTTAGGCTCACCATTCCTGGACAGCCTCACGGAAGTAGCTGATTTAAATATCGGCTGCATAGCCGGCTTCATACGAGAATCGAAATGGTTCTCGTCATCTCACAGGTTCTAGTGCCGCCCTCGTCTTTTTGTGGTATCACAATGGGCCTATCTTGGCCTAAGTGAGCCATCTTTTTTGATAAAAAGGGCTGCCACTACAACCAACCAACAGTTTATTGTCACGAATAGAGGTAATATTTCCTAGTAAATTTTCGAGAATCAGCAAATTTCTCCCAACAATAGAGCTTTCAGTAGATATTCCGTTTATAAGTTTCACCTACTCAAGTTCTAAAGCTTTTGAAATAATATGAAACATAAATGCATAAGAAATCTTAAAAGAATTAAATAAATATTTTTGTTTGAAAAATAATTGTAGACATCAATTACTACGAAAATTCTTCATGCCACATAAACATATCTAATTGTTTTTCTCGAAACAAGCATATTCTATCCATTCTGAATTCATAAGAATAATGATTCGTATGCAGAACTCTAAATGTGCCTTCAAACATGAATAATCCGTAAACATCCATAAAGTCCAATACGGAATATTGCTCGATCTGCAAATTAAATTCACACCACACTTACACATGCCAAAGATAATCAATGTCCGCCGCCGAAACGGTAATCGTTAATCACTCGTATCATCGCGTCCAGTTTCACAAGCAATTCTTTCAAGTTGCGAATAGAAAAATTAAACTCTACCAATTATTTGAGAATAAACAAAGGAAGAAAGTATACATACCAATATCTAAGAATAAAATGGCCATTGTTAATCCTGTCGTCTGGTGGTAAATTGATAAATTCTTAAGTCGTCATTCTAAATCGTGATTGTTAAATTGTCATTTGTAAATCGTTACCTTATAGCACCTTGTTGTCATATTATTGTATCTTGTAAATCTATTAAACGTCATATTATAGTATCTTATTATAGTTATACTATCTTATAAAATACAAAGTGTAACCAATTTATACATTAAAATAAACCAGTATCGAAAAAAGTGTATTATTTAATGGGCTTAATAGTATGTGCAATGAAAAACAAGAAAACACTGAATAAGGAAAGTTTGACGACTGACTTCCCTTCATAGCGGCGGATGCTTCGAAAAATTACATAGGTAGGTAGGTAGGTAGGTAGGTAGGTTCAAGGGTGCTAAGCCGCACGGCTTCCGCTTCACTTAGGCCCCGTTGGCCCATTGTGCCCTGAAGACATGGAAAAACTACCATATTACTCCATGAACCACCCCGATTCCTTGAGGAAATCCAGGAACTGGTCCATTCTCATAACACTAAGCTCACTTAGCTTCACGAAAAAGAAAGCACCTAAGTGTTTTTTCCTATTATTCGCTAGAGCCGGATAACTGCAGAGAAGATGCTCTACAGATTCTGTCTCCTCTTCATCACCGCAGCTTCGACACAGGTCGTTCGCTGGGAGCCCGATTCTTCTTGCATGTTCACCGAAAGCCACATGACCCGTCAGTATACCCACAAGGTTTCTTATTGCACCTCTGTCTAGGGATAACAAGCCCAGAGTGCGCTTTTTGTTATAATTTGGCCACATCTGTCTAGCGGTACAGCATGTGCCTAAATTTCTCCAGCGCCTCAATGCTAGCTCGTAGGCTGATACCTTTATATCATGCCTAAGAACTTTCATTGAGACCCCTACCCCCACTTTCTCATGCAGGTGCGCCTCACGGGATCCCTCCCTAGCGAGCTGATCCGCTTTTACATTTCCGTGCACTTCGCTGTGCCCAGGAACCCAACACAGTTTTAAACTGTTCTTTTGAAAGATCCTCCCCAGTTCCGACCTGCAGGTTTCAACTAATTTGGAGGACACTAAGACTGATTCTAGCATCCTTATGGCCGCTTTGCTGTCCACAAAGAAAGTGATGTCTTTATCGACCTCCCCTCTCTTGTTAACTTCTTTCGCAGCTCTCAAGATTGCCATTATTCTCGACTGCACAGCTGTGCAGTGCACGGGGAGCTCCAACGATATACTAAGGCCCCAGTACTCAGAAAAGATTCCTGCTCCCGTGCCCGTGCTCGTTTTCGAGCCATCCGTGTACACTGACACAATTCCTTTGCCGGCTAGCCCCCCGCTCTCCCACTCTTCTCTTGAGGAAACGACGGTCAAGAAATTTGTTCCAAAGTCCAGTGTTGGCAGTCTATAGTCCATGTTGACATAACATTGCTTCCCACAAAGACTTTTCAGTACTGTGAAGTGCCCATAGGGCCTTTCCCTCCAGAAGCCTCCACCCTTCAGACGCACAGCACTGGCGGCTGCCGCCTCCTTGCAGTGCAGATCTAATGGCAGAAGATCCAAGATGATTTATAATGCAGCTGTGGGAGTAGTACGCAAAGCACCCGTTATCCCCAAGCACGCCACTCTTTGGATCTTAGTGAGTTGAGCCAGGTTACATTTCTTGCTCAGCGCCTCCCACCACACCATAGCCCCATAGGTCAGAATTGGCCTGACTATAGCTGTGTACATCCAGTGTACCACCCGTGGTTTGAGTCCCCACTTAGGCCCAAAGAGCGCCTTACACGTGAAAAAGGCTACTGTAGCCTTCCTCACTCTCTCTTCCAGATTTGCCCTCCAGGTAAGCTTATGATCTAGCACGACCCCTAAGTACCTCACCTGATTGGAGAGCGTAAGACTTTCGCCCATAAGTGTGGGCGGCCTAAAGTCTGGAATTTTACGCTTCCTTGTAAAGAGGACAAGCTCCGTCTTAGAAGGGTTCACTCCCAAGCCACACTTTGTGGTCCACCTGCTGGTTAATTCAAGGGCAAATTGCATCCGTCCGACTATGACGTCGATGAATTTGCCCGGTACTATGATGGCCACGTCGTCGGCGTAAGCAGCGACCTTGAAACCCTCCCTTTCTAATTCCGACACAAGATTGTCCATTACTACCAGCCATAGTAGCGGTGAAAGAACTCCCCCTTGAGGGGTTCCCCTGTCCACGTATTTCCTGATAGTCAGGTCACCAACGGACGAGCTAACTATTCTAGTTCTGAGCAGTGTATCAATCCACCTACAAAGGCTCATATTAACACCTTTTTGTTGAAGCCCACGACATATGGCGCCCGGCTCAACGTTATTGAAAGCCCCTTCGATGTCCAGGAATACCCCAAGTGCTACCTCCTTGTACCGAAGGGCACTCTCGATAGTGGAGACTACGGAGTGCAATGCAGTCTCTACGGACCTTCCTCTCATGTAGGCATGCTGTCACCGTGCTAGTTGGTCCCCAATTTTGCTCCTAATGAAGGTGTCCACTAGCCTCTAGAACGTCTTGAGGAGGAAGGATGCCAGACTAATTGGTCTGAAATCCTTGACAGAACTGTGGTTTATTTTACCCGCCTTAGGGATAAAAACCACTCTTACTTGTCTCCAGGCTCTTGGGAGAGCATATTAGAGGAAAATAAAACTACCATAAACAACTAGATATTAAAATACTTTTAAACAAAAGTATACTTTTCTCTTTAACAATTACATATGTATCGTATCCTTTATGTTATACTGTGAAACTTTTTTATCAGATACTGCAAAATAGCGGACATGTCAATGGCGGACACATTTTATTCTGCCTTTGAGAGATTTCTTCATAGCGGACACAGTTTAATGTCGTATTGTTATCCGCCACAGAGAAGTTTCACAAACGAATTTGCAAACCGTTGCATGCATAAAAATCTTGAGGAATGCTTCTAATTTCAAAAAGCTACAATGTACATGGAGCAACATAATTGCAACTTACCCTTTGCTAAATTGTTTAAAAGGAGGTCTTATCACAGCACCTTTACTTATAATGCAGTACCTTCCAGTTCGAACATTTGCCAAATCACCACGAATTATCGCACCACTCTGAACAATAACTTTACCATTTAAAACAATATTTTGAGATCCACACAATACCGTTTGTCTGCTTACTTTGTTGCCCGAAGCCTTTATAAGAATATAAACATTTAATACACGGTAAATAAAAGATTATAAAAATTATTACCGTTTCTACATATTCATCCCGGCTATAGAAAGTATTAATCATTTCCATTTTAACAATCTTAAAATTTAATACATGTCAGACCCCAATGAAGAAGGAGAAGAGGAATGGCCCTCAGCGTGTAAAACCTTATCGGTGTAAAGGTAGAAGATTTTTGCCAGGCGAAACGTCAAAAGTTATCAGGTGAAACTTCACAGAACAAGCGCGAGTGTAAACATCGGTAATCAATTGTGTTCCGACGGCAAATTAAGCGTGTCTGCCCTTTAATGTACTGTGAAGCAAAGTGATCGGTGTTAACTGGAATTCTTGGCACTGCTGGAAAGCAAAAAAAAACCTAAAAAACTAAGTGAATTTGCTTCAAAAGTGTTGAATTCAACCATGAACTGTGTTGTCCCGAACTGCAGAAGTAAGTCGCGTCCTCGTGATGTGGGAGTCTCATTTCATACGTAAGTCAACCCTTAATTACTTTTATAGCATGTGATTGTCGTGTAAAGTGTATTTAATAAAAAATTTCACATTTTTAAAACGACGTGCAGTTGACAGTTCACCTGATTTTAGTTACGACGTTGGGCAGCGGCGTACTGCGAAACAAATATTTGGGAGCAATAATAATATATTCATTATTCTAATCGCACATAATAATAATGATGCCACTTAAATCAATTGAATTTATATTTACTTGTAGTTTCCCATCGGAGCAACACATGTAAATGTTGTGGTTGCGAGCGATTGACCGACCTGAACTGAAGATAACAAAAAAGTGCAAAAGCGTACATCAAACAATTGCATTTGCCTTCTGGAGTACACTTAACAACTAGTAGGAGAAGTGTAGGATTTTTAGGTTTGATTGCTGGACTACGTAATTTAAGAGTTTTGTATGAACGTTTCATTCACACATAAGTCTTAAAATATTTACCGTTGTATAAAATCAACCAAGACCTTGTCGAACTATGTTTTTCGTCGATACGATCAGGTCTCGGATATAACAACAATTCGACAGTCCGGCAGTTTCGAGCACGCTATAAAAAACTTCTTTTTAGAAGTCAAATTCGCGATGGCGGACTTGGAAACTGCATTCCCCTGGAGCACATTGTTGTTCTTAC
The DNA here is from genome assembly GCA_963942545.1 of Oxycera nigricornis. Lineage (NCBI taxonomy): Eukaryota > Metazoa > Arthropoda > Insecta > Diptera > Stratiomyidae > Oxycera > Oxycera nigricornis. Next base: position 38,522,683 of record OZ012661.1, on the reverse strand, counting down.
TGCAAGCGATTGCTGTCCTTTACAGGCTATTAAAAATAGTATTACTCGCCCTGCTATGATAGAACCACTAGCTGTCACTGACACTTCAATATTTGACCAGCAATTTGTTGCAGAGCACAGCTATGCCGCTGATCCAGCGAGACTGTCTGAATATACTAGCTACGTAATGGAGTACATAGCTGGATTTGTTGTTTTTAAAATCAACAAGTTGCTTCAATGCGATGAATGTATATCGGCTATTCACAGCGAAAGTAATACTTGTTCGCTCATCATTTACAAAACTCGAGGACTTTTAAAATCGCCGTCTAAAAGTGTTGTGAGGATTTGCAAAAAAGTCGAACAACACATTCGAATACAGGAGCATCGCAAAGACGAGAATGTTTTAAAAGGACACACATTTAAAGCGATTTCTTTCTATAAGCATCCAATCAGACTGCATTGGAGATGATCTATTCGAGGAACAACTGCCACATATGCTAGATACACAGCACTACAGTCTGCTAGTAAAACATATCGTAGAAACGTACTGTGGTGAGTTTGGTGCTCCGTGCAGGTGAGGGTTCCGCTTTCTATACTCATCTATAGAGATGATGAGTTTCTTCCTGTAGAAATACAGACTTTAGTTTTGGGAAGGAGGAGGAACAATTGGAACATACGAGCAATCTTTGGATTGCATCATGTTTGGCGCTGAGCAATGCTCGTGCAGCCGATATGTACCGAGTTAAAGGTTGCTAATGTAGAAGCAACACTTTGCCACTGTGAGGCAAGGGTTTTATTTTGCCGATGATAGGCAAAGTATCGCAAGGGGTGAGGCTGCCGCTAACAAGGCAGGTATTAATTAATCAACACACTTCTTGCGAGGTCTAGAAAGACTGTTTTTATTTTCTTAATTCTTTTCCTTTTATACAATTTAAACTTACTCCCTACCCTAAAATCTATAACACAAATTTCCAATACTTAATCGAAATTCCCTTACTTTACATTTTAATATCTATAAACAATCCAACACTTATCATATGGGTTCTCATGAATACAATTGCCCTAATTAGAAGTCATATTACTTGTCGAGGGCATTACTCTAGAAATTATCGTTACTAGTATACATGATTCATATCCATTGTAGGATCATATTCATTTCATTGATAACCATTAGAGCTAAATATGACAGCGTAATGAATAGATCGGTTCGTGTACGTGTTACAAGCTTTAGCTCAATGCATTGTTTGTGTACATGCTACCAAGCTTTGTATGTTCATTTACCGATGGTTTATGACCATACTACAGTACCTTCAAACCAGATTTCATTTTATAGCTAAAAAGCAATCAGAAAAAATTTCAATTCGACAGTGCTTCAACAAACTCGTTCATTTGAAGGGAATGTGAACTCACTATGAAGTTACCTCTCGACTTCAATATTCCAATTCCAAATGAGTAAATAGTAGTATATAGCTTATAAATGCGTTCGAAATACACATACGAGTTACAAATTAGAAAATAAATTTAGTGTAGAATATCACTAATCTAATTTTAACCTAAAACCCCGACTGCTGTAAATAAAATGGAGGTCGTAATTCTGCCAAAGCCAGTCCCAAGCCTGGTTGTGAAAGGAAGAGGGTGGCATTCTGTGTGGTATTCGCTTATATAATGTTAATTTCAACTATAAGACTTATTACAAAGCTAGGTAATTCTTCGACCCCGTTTTATTGTTACATAGTTCTGGATCGCAATGTTTTGTTTTCAACTGCCTGACTCCAAAATCAGCCTATTGTTCCAATTATAACTCCAAAAGTTATATCTGCATATTCAAATAATTTCTTTTGGCGCGCCAAAATATGGCTCCCTCTAAAAGTCAATGTTGCCCGCCGATGACTGGAACTACCACATAAAAGCGTCACTCCCATAGAAGAAAGTTCTATCACAAATTTTGCTTGGGCTCCTCTCCATAGTTTATACACTTTGAATAGAGAGAATAAGGAAGCGAAATCAGTAAAGATAATTGAAGCAATTTTCGACTTTCGTAGAACGAGACAGAAAATCACGCAAAATGCACCAGTGCAGTAGGTGAAAATCGTTGATTCAAATGGGTTTCATTCAAAAATCTATATTGAGTAAAGAAATTATTGGGAAATTAAAGTCTTGAATTAACAACAGGAAGTACAACAAAAATTTATTTAACTAATTCATACATTTATAATTGGAAAAGTAGCTTAAATAAAATACACCAACATACATTCTCCGGTCCAGCCGATGTTCCAAGAATATTGCGATAATTTACTCCTTCACGTGCAGCGCGTATATCACAATGATGTCAATATATTTTAAAGCTGAAAAAATCTACTTACCACATTTAATACCGCTTTCGGTACAGCATACGGCATATTTCCGCCTTGCGCCCCTCAACATATCTGGCTCCTCGAAATGGAGCTCACACACTTTTCTATTTTGAAGCTTTGAGTCACCTCCTATTATATATTTCATGTATATTTATATACCCCGATTCAAAATGAAGCTCACTAATTTTTTTCTTCATGCAGGATACGTCTCCTCCAATTATTTCCATTCATTCGGAAGCCCGAATCGGTGATGTTGGGAACCTGAAATGATATACAAAATGTTTAATGCCCCACTTCATTTTAGCGCTGCACCGACTCTGGACTGGTGAGCAGCATATGATTCGGTTTTGACAATTAGTTTGACCTAAATGTACAAAGCACTTTCTTAGCATCGCGCGTGAATTTTTCAATGAAAACATTGATTATATGCAGATAAGTTGTGTTATTTCCATAAAAGTGACTCTTAGCTACTCGCCGGAAAAATTAAACGCGACAAGATTTGCTTCCTAGCAAAGACTTGCAGCTAGGATAACAGCAACGCATTTTTGAAATTTACACAGATAATTGTTCACAATTTCACTACTTAATCACTTAAACGACTTATAGTACAGCACTTTTTCTCAATTACACTACAGTTTTCCAACTGAATATTTTATTTCCACCGAATATTTTGCGAATTTACACAACGCGCCGAAAATCACCACGTGCAGCACCGAAGACAAAACGAGCAAAAGTACAATGCACCAATCGCGTAACAGAGCGATGTCGTCATCCTGATTTCGGATTGGCTGGACGGCGATGCAGTGTGAGTGCTTTGTGACATTTAGTTTGACCACTGCATATCATCCGTGAAGAGCTTTTCAAGTATTGTACACCTTGCTGTGTGAGTAGTAAGCAGTATTGGTGCAAAGTTTAGGTTGCGGGGCAAGCAAGGGACAACGTGGATTGATTATCGCTCTCTTCGGTAAATAAGTTGCGTATGTAGTGAAAATGCTTCACCGCCGCTTATGGGGCAGCATAGGCCATTTCGGTTCCTTATTCTCTCTATTCAAAGTTTATACCTCAATGTCAGATCCCAGGGAACAGAAAAACTAGAGGAATGGTAGTATCCGTGTAGAAGCGTATACGTGTGTGGGCTTCAGAACAAAACGTCAAGTAGAGCCAAATTGAACGATACTTCAAAACGAACTGTCATCGAGAAGTGATCGGAAGAAGTAAACATCTCGAATTTACTTCAAAACTAGTGATTTATTGTGAATCGCGTGTTCAACAGTGCGTTTTTGTAGCCCAAACAGTGCCTAAATATTGTGCGTGAAAGACTGTGAAATAGTTAATTGAAAAATAAACAGAAAAGACTGTTAAAGTAGTCAATTGACAAGATGAAGTGTGTGATCGCGGCATGTGGAAATACAGCGAATTTCCCGAAGGAATCAGTCTCATTTTATAGGTAAGTGCTTTGATACATCTTTAGTGCGAAGGGGAGTACCATTAAAAACAGATTTCAGTTAAAAATCTAGCACTTAAGAAATCAACATAATGTATGACAGTTCTCTAAATGAGCTTCGCCACGACTCAGCGGCGCGACAAAAGGCAATGTTGAAAGAAATTGTTTAGAGAATCTGAACATGAAGATTGATAATTGTGTAATTTAGTGTGCATTCATTTTAAAGGCATGTAAATAATTTGATCGATTAACACATAAACATCCATTACTTATATTTACCTTATTTATAAAACTATAGCATATACGGTGTGAGTGTCGCCGTAATTCCGCCAAAGCTGGTCCCAAGCCCGGTTGAAAAAGGAAGAGGGAGGCCAAAATTTTAAATCAAATATATTCAGCATACTTAAGTTCAAAGTATGAGTTTTGTTAATGTTAATATCTATGAAAATTATTAACCATTATGTTGAATTGTAAATTTCAATTGCTTGGTCATTTGTGTAGCATCAGCATATTTTTTCGAACAAAAAATATGCTACTAGGCAGTATTTGCGAATTTAAAATATCCATGTTGTTCCTAATAAAACATCCAGTAGCTAGCAAACGTTACAGTTTACTAATGATCAGACTAAAACAATCCTCTCTTAATCTTATAGGTGCATGCGTAGTTAGCTGAAATTGATACTTTATTAAAGTTTCCTGTTTTAAATACAAGCTTATATATAAGCTTGTAGTGTGCAATCGTATGATAAGATTGCAATTTTATTCTTATAATTAATTTAAAATAATCTCAGTCCTTCTAGGGCAACTCAAAACAATTGGAGTAATCTTATAAATTTGTTGATATCTAAATGCCTTTGCAGCAATGAATTTCCTGCAAAATATGCCAATCCATCGGATCATCCTTTCTGTATATTATTCGGGTATTTCTCGGGTGGATGTTAATAATGATAATCGATTGCATTGCGAATTCATTTCTCGCATATGCTCATTTAATATTATGGCTGACAATAAGCTCATTATTTAAGCATATCCGAATAAGTTACTATCTACATTAGCTTTTATTCTGAACATCAATTATATTTTCTTTATGATGTTTCCATACAATACTCGCGGAATTTCAAATGAATCTGAAATTCCCGCCATATTTTTGCCCATTTTGTTTATCATGCGCTGTACGCCGCTGATGTCAACATGTTCGGGTTAGTGTTCACAACTACACTTATAAAAGTTGGCCCATGAAATTTGTTGAACTGCCACTCCTCTGTTTATTACCTCTTTGTCAGATCCTCTCCCAATTAAAACTGACATATGTATTTCCCTAAGAGGTAATAAACACAGGAGAGGAAAATCATCAAATTTAGTGGGCTAACTTTTATGAGTGTGGCTGTGACACTAACACTAAACTTGCTGACGTTAAGGGCGTACATCGCATGCGAGTGAAAATGGGCAAATAAAAGGCGGGATTTCAAGATTTATTTGAAATTTTGTATCATATGTAAAAAGTTCAAGGAAAATATATTTACTGTCCAGAATACAAGCTTATATTGAGCGTAAAATTTGAAAGCATTAAATAACGAGCATCATAGCAGCTGCATCATTAAATGAGCCTATACGATTGGCTCGCACTGTAATCGATTATCAACTTCAACATGAAGCAATGGAAGAACTCAATACCATGTGGAAAGAATAATCAGAAGAATTGACAAACTTGGCAATACATTCACAAATTTAAGAAGAAGCAAGCAAATAACTATATGGAAAAATTTCCAAAACAAGTATCAAAGAGCAAAATATCAAACATATTGATTAATTCACAAACTTGAGATTCGGTATTTAGATACTAACAAAATGAAAATAGCATTCTAAGTTGCTTTGACGTTGTATTTCAAGAAAGAAATACCTTAAAATTAAGAATGAAACGACATACTCTTCATGCAATAGCACATTTAATTTATTAATTTTAAGTGTACATAAAACAGGAAGCATTGGCATAATATTCATTTTTGCGATCTGGGGTCAAACTTCCTTCTCCTATAAGATTAAGCAAGGAGTATTCAATCTAATATCTGCCAACTGATGCATGTTATGTTTGAAACAATGTTAATATATCAAATTTAGACGCATGTATTATTTATTATATACATACAACGTTCAAAAATAATTACCATACATTGCATATAAGAAAAAAAAATCTTTCAGCCTCCCTCTTCCTTTTTTAACCGGGCTTGGGACCGGCTTCGGCGGAATTACGGCTTCACTCATATCTTGCGAATATCCGGATAGACTCACACATGAAAAGATACTCCTCCCGGCCGAGAACGCGAGTAATTCGCACAATAAGCTACAACACACTTCAGTGTTAATAACACTTAATTCACAGCTTTAAAATTGCTTCCAACACTTTTCGTCAACAGTAACACTTTTTAACAAGCTCCCATTTACAGGAAACCTAAAAATAATATATAAGCTATCATGCCATATGCAAAATTCATCAATTCAGATTGTCTAAATAAATTGAGACAAACTTTTCTGATACGCCACTGAATTGTGACGGATCCAATTGGAAGAAATGTCAATGATTCAGTTTTTTATTTTAATTTCATGAAAATTACAAATTTATGAATGCATACTACTTTCAATGCGACGTGATATTTACATAAGATATAAATTAATGCAATTACCTGTGAAATGAAACTAATCCGCGTTGAGAATTTGATGCTTTTTCGCAGTATGCAACCACACACTTCATTTCAAAAATTTGCTAATTTTGTTGCCTTTATTGTTTATTTTGCAATGGATAACTTTTAAGGCTTGGACGATAAAACGTTATGGCTGATTGTTTGCCAGCAACACTCCGAATCACTCCTGAAATTCGCACTAAACCACGAAACTTCGATGATCACGAACTTTGTTTACGCTCTCAAGTGACGTTTTGTTCGACGTTTTGTCTCCTTTGACATCTTGTTTCAGCGCGAATTGATACCACTCACATATATGCTTTTACACGGATATCACCATTCCTCTAGTTTTCTGTTCCAAGGTATTTCCAAACACAAATGAGGAAGGAGCTAATGGCGAGGAAAATAAACACATATCCTCGCATGAGTTATTCTAAGCATCTACTGCCGGAATGCGTAATGACAATTTGAAAGGCGTACAACGTCTATAAGTGTGGACATGACTCTAAAAGGCGCTAGATTTGAAAACTAATTATGAATTCTGAGAGATTTAGTTGAATCGGTCTCATAAAAGCTGAAAATAATTAACAGCAACCCAGCCTTTTATCATACATATATATAAATATATCTAATTACAAACACACATACGCGAATATATCTATATCTATACATAGATATGCATATATATATATATGCATATATATATATATATATATATATATATATATATATATATATATATATATATATATATAGACATACATTATGCACTTACGGCCTCGTTTTACGTATCGACAAGACTATCCTGTCCCGATCATCTTTGATGATCCAGGATATATATGTGTGTGTGTCTCAACAATATTCTACCTCACTCATCCTTTTTGCACCCAAAATGTTTTTAATAATCAAGTCATTTCTCATAACTGCAGTTGTTTAGGATAAATACATAAAGTTCATTAGCACATTTAATGACCATATATGAATACACAAAATTTTATAAACTGAACCCACTCAAATCTATCTTCTGAACCGCTACTAAGTGGACCAATGGCTAAGTGGTGCAAAATGACATTTATAAACAAAACAGTAAACATCATTTTTCTACGGGTTTTTGCGTGAAATATATGACTTATAATTAGAATGACAACTATTAAGAAGACACTTTTATCGATCAATGTTTACTTACCGGTGAAATGAATTGCTGAAAAGTGTTCATACAGCCGATTTCGACAAAACCTTAGGATGCACTTCATTTAAGTGTTTTTCGCTTATATCACTAATAATTTAAGCTAGCAACGCGTCTATTCACTAAAAAATAGCACTATCCAAGTTTGTAGTCACTTTTCAAACTCAACAAAACTGTTAATGTCTATAAATTCTCACTTGCGCATGCACTTTCATATAATATCGGCCCTTGACGAAAAAGACTTTGACATTCATAAACAAAACATATGGTTTCACAAAAAAAAGATGTGTAAAATAGTCATCTCTCTCGTACCTTAGGTGACACAGCCTTGTCACCGTTCCTATTAGTTCCCTGTTCAATGCCAAACACCGTACCTATCAATGGAGAAAGAAACTAAGGAACGGCATGCAGCGTGTAAAGAGTTATAGGTGGGGCTAAAATTCGGAATGATCTTTCGTGACGTTTCTTTGGAAAATATGTTCTTAAGTCAAACGAAGTGCTTCATTGTTCCGGGATTGCAACAAATTTGTAGACAAAATACAATTCGATTTATAATTTTCGAGTATATTTCAGTTGTGGTCTGGGAAAGTGTGAATTGTGCGTTATTTTCGGTTGAAGAATTGCGTTTTCGTCATGCGCGCTTAGAGAGAAGTGCGGAAAAGTGTACGCTAATGAATTAATCGGAATTTTTGTACAGCGTGGAAAAATGAGAAAATATTCCAGTTTTCGGGTGGCATTGGCGTCCAAGTTACTGTGCTCGTGCAATTTGTGTCCTCACCGCTTCACACAATGAAGCTCCGGTGGTGAAAATCTCGATTTCAATCGGTTAAGTGAAAATTCAATTTCAAATGATGTTTCCGATTTGTTGTGTTTTGTATGACGAAAAAAAATGCAGTGGCAGTACGGGTAAAGACCTTATGGTAATAATTTTATTATTTTTAATATGAAAAGGTAACTGAGCCATAGTGTAATTTTTGGTTTTAAATGGATTTGGGTTGCCTATACCACAATTCCGCTGAAGCCGGTCCCAAGCCCGGTTGAAGAAGGAAGAGGGAGGTATTGCATTTTGTATTCAGCACTGCTGCATATATTTGTTGGAAAATATTAAATCGAATTATTTTTTGGCAGACAAAACTAGCTCCCCATATTTTTCGTAGCATCTGCCATGTTTAACTTGGAAATATATTATTTTTATCAAACCTAATTGCACGTAATTGTTGAACAAAACGATTACACAAACGTGGAATTAGGACATTTTTGGTGCATATCTATTTTTTATATTTTTTCTTGTTTTGCAACCGCAATAATATTATTTAGTGTGCAGTTTTTAAATAACAGAAGTAATGCAGTGTGATGCAAAACTGCACAAACCACTCCAGTTGTTGAGCGAATGGTGTTTATGTCTAAATTTGGTTTAGTTAATGTGCAGATACTAAATGATTACAAAAGAAAAATAGGGTTCGTCGGATTTATAACTGCGATATTTAAAAGTTTTATATAAAAGGTTAATTGAATCAAACATTTTGAACTTCCCGCTTATTTATAAGCTGGACCAAGACCACATTGAACTGCTCTTCTCTTTGATTCGCACTGGATGTTATAACAGCCCCACAGTAAGGCAGTGCAAAGCGCTTTATTAGAAGCTGATTTTCAGAAGTCAAATCAGAGACGGAGAACTTGGTAACTGCATTCCGTTAGAAGAAATCGCAATACTGAATTCTTGCGAAAGTAGTCTATTGAATGACATTAATATTAGTATTGGTTAACCCACAGCTTGCAGTTGAGACCAGCTCTTATGACCCAATTTGCGCAGAAGAGCATTGCTTCTTGCAAGTCTTAGTGAATATAGTGAAATATAAATAAAATAACTTTCAGGTTTCGTTGTCTTCAAGATAACTAAGACTCTGCAACGCGATAAGCGTCTAGCTGAAATCCAAGGTTTTTAAACTTCTCCTTCACTTGTTGAGTACAAAAGCAGAGAAATGCTTAAAATGTCGTGAAAATCTGCAAGAAAACCGAGCAGCAAATTCGTAGATTCCAGCTTTTCCAACTTTCGCAGTGTGCGCCTTTGCTTTTCTCAGGCATGTGTTAGTTTCACGAGCAAATGCAAGTGATTTGCCTCATTAATTTTGTTGATGTTCCACTCCTTATCTTTTTCCTCATTAGTAGCTACAAAGAGGTAATAAACACAGAAGAGGAAAATCATCATAGTTGGTGGGCTAACTTTTATGAGTGGGGCAATGACACTAATTCTAACTTGCTGAAGTTAAGAGCGTACATCGCATGGTAGTGAAATGGGAAAATTGAGCATACCCTAATTTGAACACATTAAATAACGAGCATGATACCAGCTACATCATTAAATGACCCAATATGAGAAGCGTAACTTGGTTTGCAATGTAATCGATTATAAACTTCAACATAAAGCAATGAAAGAACTCAACACTGTACGGAAAGAATATTCAGAAGACCTGACATTCACAGCTTTAAGTAGAAGCAAGTAATTAACTAAATGGAGAAATTTCTATATCAACATTTAATAGAGCATAATTTTAAACTGATTAATTTACAAATTTGAGATTCGGTATTTAGATAATATAAAAATGCAAAATGACATTTTCAGTTATTACGACGTTATATTTCAAGTGAGAGATAGTTTACAATTAAGAATAATATGACGTACTCATCATACAATAGCACAGCTAAATTGTTGATTTTAAGTGAACTTTAAACAGGAAACCTTAGCAAAAGATTCATCTTTGCGATCTGGTGTCAAACTTTATTCTCCTACAAGATCAAGCCAGGAAGTATTTAGTTTGAGTAATAATTAAATCTTATTTTTGCCAACTGTTGCATGTTATGTTTGAAACAATGTTAATACATCAAAATAAGACGCATACATTGTTAATTATATACATACAACACTCAAAAATAAATACCATATATTGCATTAAAAAATTAAGCTTTCAGCCTTTTTCTTCCTTTTTTGACCGAGTTTGGGACCGGCTTCGGTGGAATTACGACGAAACTCATATCTTGCATGCTATGGTTTCATAAATAAGTCGAACGAAAACCATCAAATTTAGACTATAAATCTGGAGATAGGCGTAAAACATCATCAGATGGTGAAGAAAAAACACTCATTATCAGTGAGCAGAAGAAGTATTTGACGTAATCCTTCAAATTGCCGTAAATGAAAACACTTTTCACAAGTTTAAGTACCTTCCTCGCCTCCAGATCCCGATTCTTCAATGTGTTTAGACGGTCGTTTTTGTGCCTTAAGTTCAACATATTGACTGAAAGTCGGAGTGTTACAGAAAATCTTTTATATCAATCCAGGAATTATGAGATGATGGAAGTCCCTGCCATTTTACAAACACAATCTTTCTTACATTTTAAAATCCTCTTCACAAGATAAACATTGGAGACTTGACTGTTGAATTCTGTCTCATAAAAACCTTCTTCCGATGATATTACCTTGATAATTTTCAAGCGAGTACGTGCGTGGTTTTGTTTTCTTTACATCCTTTACCTTAAATATCTCTGTCGACCAAATCGGAGTGTAGCCTTTTTGAAACACATGTTTGTGTTTGCTTATGAACATGATTACCGATTTTCTACCATATTTAGGCCTAGAAGTTACTTATAGCTTCTTATATACTTTTGGTAGTAGATAAACCTCATTTGATGAATTAACACGTGCAGGTTGCATATTAATGGTGCGATGTCTTGTTGTGTTGTATTTATTCATCAATTTACTGAGAAGATTAAGCCAATGAAAATTTCCGTTCATGCTGAACTCTTTTCACATGTTGCTCTTCAGTGTGCGATTAAATCTCTCGACAATGGATGCTTTTAATGCAATGAATGTAGAATAATTGTTTATTTCATAGTATTTCATAATATGACGAAATATTTTATTAAAAAATTCTTTTCCATCAACGGTTTGTAGATGTCTGGGTATACGTGTGTGTCCAAAAACTGATTCCATGGCCTTAGCCACATCATTGGAATTTCTATTTGACGGTAAGACGCCAAGCGTACTTGGAAAATGTATCAATTACTGCCAATAGAAATTTATATTCGCAATTTTCAGATGCTTACGCAGTCATATCAACCAGATATGCCTGCCAAAGATCATCAATACCCCTTATAACAATATGTCGTTTAAAGTTTTTCGTGCGGGTCTATGAAATTCATCTACAATTTGTCTTCTACTTATCTTGAAAAATGTATAAATAAAAGTTCTGTAATAGCTTTTTTAAGAAGTTCATCTTTCCAAACACAAAAAGATGCTGCACTTTAAACACCCTTTTACAATGACGTTAGTTTGACCGTCTGGTTTTGGGAGGACGATATTTATAGAAAATCTTCTTAGAAACGGTTCGATGATACGAAAGTCAGTGAAGAAAATTATTTGGTGCAGTGCTGAGAAGCAAGCAGTACCAACATATATTCCGTATAAGAATAAAGAATATTTGAGCTTCATTTCTGAGGAATTTCCAAATAGTACGAATCAACCAATGCTAATTATACTGGACGACATGATGTTTAATGCATTTTCAAGACAGGCATGTAAGTTGTCACAAAAGGATCGCATCATCGTATCCTGTCTGTCATTCTGGTGACTCAGAATGTTATTGCGAATTTTGCCGAGATATGTCGCTAACCTGTAAGTATCTAGTATGCTTCAAGAACCCACGAAAAAAGAGTCAATTTCATTATCTCGCGAAACAGATATACCTTGAAAACAGTCCGGAGCTCATGAAAATATATGAAGAAACATCGCAACAACCTCACAGCTATTTGTTAAAAGACCTAAAATTGGATATAAATGATACTTTCCGTTTTTGCATCAACATATTTGAAACAAAGTTTTTAACGTGCTATTGCTCTCCAGATAGTTTCAAGGTAGACAATGCTGTCACAAATGAAACGATTGAGAGACAATAATCATATGCTGTATGATCCTAGAAATGCAACTCCGTGGTTAAGAAATGCTATACTGAAAATAGCCGATCCTGAAGTAATCAAAACTCTTTGTGAAATCACATACAATACACTGCTGTGTAAATATAAAAAGAGCATACGGAAACTTGCTAATGCAAAAAAAAATCTGCTCCACGACAGCGTTCAGTATTAGTTCTATATTACTAGGAAGTGTACTCTCAGGATTGATAGATTTTTTAATTGAGAAATATGCATAGAAATAGCAGTCTTAATAAAATGCTTCTTTTATCTCCGGAAGTATATGAACACTTTAAGGAAACAATTGTGAGTTCTAGTAAACAGAGTTTGCTTGACAAAAACATAAATAAGATACTGAATAGCAAAAACCTCAATGATAAGGCGAAATGGTATCAGTAAAGGTACTTACTTACTAAATTTTTAAACGCAAGACGACTAAAAATCAGCCATGGAAATGGAAGCTGTAAATTTTTTTTTGAAAGACCATATGACAGGTCAAAATTATAAAAATCTGCGGAATAACTCCGTTCAGACGAGGTTTGTATTTAAAAATGAGCAACCCATGCAAACCACCTGTACGGGTAGAAGAAATATTTAAATCAGGTCATGAAATGACACAAAGTAAGCTGGAATTATCCCATGCTTTAAAACGGCGATTGTCAGCAAGTGAGGTAGCGAAAAGTCTTAAAGCAGCTTTCAAAATAAGAAAAAGTATAGTCCATATGATGAGTCTGGTAAGGACTATAGGGTAATAACTGCTGATGATGGGATTACACAGTATACAGTTTCAACAGATACGAGTTTTAATTAACTGGATGATGTGTTTAATGACTTGGATGAAACAGATAATAAAGGTACTGTACTGTCGGATTTCGAGTTTCAACATGAAGTTGCAAAAATCTGAGAAACAATCTATATTAAGACCCTCTCGTCTAAACCTTTCTCAAAGTGAACGGTTAAGATTAAGAAATGAGCGTAGTTCCAGCTGGCCATACTTAAATTGGAAAAGGATTTAAAAATGCCTCTAAACATAATAGAAGATGAGTTCTACATGTGTCTCTTGATAAACAGTTCTTTGATAACCTACCCGGAAAGCACTTTATCATCTTTTGAGAACATATTGCCGAACTCTTGCAAGCTTGGTGATGATTGGAAAGTCAGAATAACAGAAATCATGTTGCCAGAACTTAATAATCAAAATAATACCTCTAAACGCTCCTATTTTCTGAAGATGAAGGTGGAGAAAATACAATAAAAAAGTTCTGCCGTTCAGCCATCTAGAAAGAATCAAAAATTTCCCCCCTAGAAATGATAGTTAAGGTGCCACAACTCGATCATAATGTGCGGTTGAAATAGAACAATGGAGATTTGCGCAGAATTAGCTATGACAAGGATAAAAATGACATACACTTTTCACCTTTTTTATTGTCGTTTTTCTTAACAGTGAAACCCGCCTATTATTTGAATAATATTAAAAATAAAATTTACTATCACATTAAGAATGATGGAGATGATGGTAAAACTCCCAATTAAAGTGAAGTGAAGAGCGCTGGGGAGTTTTGTTTACATGTTTATCAAGGTGGAAAGGATGCTGATAAAGTTTATTTGAATTTGTACACAAAATTTGATACGTTGCGAGGCTTCATTCATCATATAATAGCACAGATAGCACGAGGGAGGAAAAATCATGCAGATTTCCGGATAGTAAATGATGCATACTACACCCCGAGCATAGTATAAGGAAGGAACGAGAAAAGGAGGCAGGGATTAAACCCACCTCCTTTTCTTTTAACCTTAAAGATCATGAAGTGAAACCAAACGTTGAGCTTCCAATTCCATCCCATTTAACCTCAATAATTTTATTGCATTGTTACTACGTGGGATAGAATTTGATGCAGATGAGCTTAAAAAAATGCAAAAGTCTTCTTAAGTTGAATGTATACCAACAGCGAAAACAAATTTTCAAAAAATTAGCTGGAGAATTTGACAGGCGATGGCTCGCGTGGCCAAAGAGTTCAATGGGGAGATATTACCAGGTGAGTAGGCAAAAAAAAAGTTTAATTAAGGCATTCAAAATACCCACGCAGCTGAACAATCAATTTGCCGAGATACATCTTGGCAGGTTACTTTTTTTTGACTGAAGGAGGCTGTATAGTTACATGGTGTGTTAGAGTCTCTCTCCCTTTATATTTTCTTTGGCTTTATTGAATTTCAGCATCTTTCTTTTTCCTAATTTTCTCATTCGTCATAAATTTCCTTTTATTCTTTTTGTTCCGGAAATTCATTGCCTTGGGAGCAAATGGCAGCCCCGTACACAGCCAGCAAGTATATCTCGTTGCCTATTTTTGCATGTGATTGATACACTTACAAGCGATTTTTGGATTTGATCGAACATCGAGCGTTGGTCTTGTAGCTGACCGGTTTTCAGAAATTGGCGCTGAGTTCTGGATCAGGCTTTTGAGATTTTTGACAGGATCAAATTAAGAACAGTGCAGCAGGCAGACACTAACTGAAGGGCAAGAAGGGTTTTTCGATATCATAGTGAAGCGAAAAATTTCGAGAAAGAGGATCTGCAAAGAAAATTGAGTCAATTGAGGGAATTTTAAGCGTGTTGTACACGATAATCAATGTTTTGCTACTTAAAGCAGAGATGTAATGCTTGTGGCGAATCCGCAGGTTCTCGGATACTAAGTGATCTGGGAAGATCACCTCTGCATTAATTTTCAAAAAACAAAGAAAGCATTCGCTGTATGTGGAAAACATTGCTTTTATACAAATAACGGTACTTTCCACTTTTGATATTCTTACAGTAATTAATATCACATACACTTTGGGTGTGTAATTCTCGGTTAGTTATCTTCAAAGCTAAAATCAAACTCGCCCACACGTCAACGTCTTTTTTATTATCTTCTTGTTAATGGTCGTTATTAGTTCATTAAAACTGTTAGAAATTTAAAATCAACTTTATTAACACCAACGGTTTGTTTTACACTCTAGATTTTCGCTGCAATCGATTTGTGTGAAGTCTTGGCTTTCGAACCAACGAATTTTATTTTCAAAGTTTTCGATTTTTTTTTCGAAAAAAGTGAAATTCTCTAATATTTACAACTTTTTTAAGATAATTGTGCTTCATTTAAAAAAATCAGAGAAGCACGGTATTAATAAATCTACAGTATGGAGGGTGAAAGGAATGTTTGCAAATTTTAAAAGATTTATTGGGGAATTAAAGTAGGGATACGGAAGTACAAAACATATTAAAGCTCTTGAATTTCCCAAAATGAAGAAGTCACTTTACAAGTAGTTAATGAACAATATTTCGGTTTCCTGTGATTTTTGTGTGACAAAGCGAAACGCAAAACTATATTAACACTTTACTTCTGAACACATACTAATATATTGAAACTATGTCATGCTACCGGGTACTATTTTGTCATGTTAAAGCAAACAATTCAGACAAACTTCAATCATAGGCAAATAATCATAAAGACTTCTATTTTACCCGCAAATTTCCATCCTAAAATTTTGGCCCCTGGCAACTAGTATGCACCAAATCTTATCAATGCAAAATATTTGGTAATTATTGACATTGAATGAGCTTCATACACGTTTTTCGTTCGCAACTTTTTTAATTCTATAATTAAACCCAAAAAATATATAAAAGCAAACTACAGCAAAACTTGTCCCCTGTCGTTGTCCTCGGAGTAAGTTAGCGGATGTTCGAAGCCATGTTGCTGATGTTGATTGGCGCCCACGAGTTTCTTCCGATTGAAAGGCATCTTTTCGCAGGTGGTTCGTCAGTTTAAGGCTTGTTTCGGGATACTGGCCGGGCTTCGCTGACTGCTCGTATCCTAACTGTCTGGAGGTCAACCACCAGAGTACATAACACACAGGGGTTGTATCGATGCCCTAACAATATATTTTTATTTCCTAATTTAAACTAAACTAGGAGTGGTGGCTCCTAATGTGAGTGATTGGTACGATGTGCATGTCGAACCGTGACACACTGAATGATTCGAAACTGTGGTAGAAGCAGGGAATCGAAGTAGCAAACTCTACTTCCTCTAGCGTGGTATAGTGTAGTGGTCGAAACTTTTCCCAGACCATAGATGTTGTGCTCTAATCGACTCGCATAGCACTGGGTCTGCTGCCTCGTGACAATCTCAGTCGGGGGTAGTTTGTAGGGCCCTGGTGATGGCCTTAGCTGTAATTCTTTTGACCTTGTCTAGCAGTTCTGATTTGATATTGTTATGATAGCTGCTACCATATAACTGCGCCACACAAAAGGATTGGTTCCCCCATTGCCAAGATACAATTTTGGGTTGCAATCCTTTTTTTCTCACTACTCTACACTACACTGCTTTGTGTCCCCTCCCGTCAATGTTGGCTTTTCTCGTAAGTTGAGAGTCCAAAATGAGACCTTCGTATTTGACTTTCTTAGCTGAGTTAAGAGTTACCTCATCAAGTTTAGGCGGCATAAATTCCTAAATTTTTTACCTTCTTGTGAAGAGCACAAGTTTCGTTTTCCGCGGATTTATCTTAAGACCAAAATTTGCGCCCCGTTCGGAGAGGATACCTCATCTTCGAACACGCGTGCTGTGCCTTGGAGAGTGAATTCAGGACAGCTTTCTAATGAATGTCTTTCAGCCATTCCGGTGTTTTCAGAAGAAAAGAAAAGATACTAATAGGCTTATAATCCTTAGGTAAGGAGGTCTTACCCGCTTTAGGAATGAAGACTGTTTGAACATCTTTCTAATGCTGTGGATTGTAATACATGCATGGACATGCCATGGAAATGGCATTTAGTGTCGATTCTCTGCTGAATCTCAACATGTGAGATATCATCCATGCCAGGGCATTTGAGGGGCTGTAATGAGCTGATATTCCAGCATAGGAGCCTGTCATTTACAGGCAAAGTGGTTGACAGTCAGTTTGAGAGTATTTGTTTATTTAGCGTTGTTATGTCTACACAGAAGCTTCTCACGAGATGCGTTATCTAATGGAGTTTTCAAACTGCAGTTTGCGTTTGTACGAAGAACAGTCATTGGATTCGTTAATAAGGTTGACCTGAATTCATTTCACAGCTCGTCTATGCTTCGTCACAGGGGCTTATACTTTCCAAAAATTTGCATTTGTCGAGTTGCATTTTAATGTTTACGGCTTCGACTGTTTGGAAAATCAACTTGATATTTTCGAGGTGATCTCTCTCATTATTAGCATAGATGATTTGACCATCTATGTAGCATTTTACTTCAATCTACTCTCGTACGATGTCATCAAGGTCCGCGTTTTCGATTCCAAACGGAAACATCGTGAACTCTTATTTTCCTTGGCAGATTGAAGCCACTCTTGAGATCCAAAACAGTAAAAAAATTATTTTTGACAAGATAAGCAAACTTGTCGTTCGTCTCTGAAATTGGGTATTTGCCGTGAATGGTAACAGTATTTAAACTTCGACAATCGATGCCAATTCTATACTTCTTTTCATTGGAAGCATTCGAATTTTTGGGAAACTATTCAAATTGGAAAATTATACGGAGAACTACAGGGTTTGTTCTGTTGACAAATGAAAGGTTTGAAATTTAATTGAATTCACTGACTCTGAATGTGTTGTTTGATTGGAAGCTCGATATCATTCCCAATCGTTGTGTAATCTTCAGCAGTATGAATTACTGTTTTCAAACTCTTAAGACTATCATTACCGATAATTCCGTGAAATGATTTCAAGGATTTGAGAATACGAAATTTAAGAAGTGGTGAAGGTAGACCAATGAGTTTTATCGTGGTGAGAAATTCATACATCACCTCCAACATATTTTGTTGTAAATATGTTTTTATGTGGGTATTGGAATCAAACACAAGATGATTGCATATAATTTTTGTTTGATACCTTATCGATTGGGAACTTATAATTTTTTCCGCTTTTTGCTGTCCGTTCTATGTATGGAAGCAAAGAGCTTGTGATTCTAAAATATGAATATTTTGTAATTCCGTCTGGTCCACTGTTTTCATGGATTTTGGTTCCTGATCATTTAGTAGTATGATCTGTTATTTTATTTGGGATAACGTTATGTATACCACGAAAAGCACTCCACACTTTTCTTCCAGGATCCGAATTCACCTGACTGACGGGGAAAGTCGCGGAAACTTTTGACCACATTAAATATTCTGCCCATGTTGTTCAGATTTACGGTTTGGTCGTCATTAATTACTTGGTCTGTATCTTGATTTAGATCAGAATATGGGTTATAGTAATATTTAAAATTCTGGGAACCCCTCACAAAAAAATTGTATATAATATTTTCTAACTAGGCAGAAGAGTTTGGATAGAGGGTACTGGTGAAAGTGAAGCGTCTAACGCCTCTTGTGCTGGTGGAGACTTATCGGCATCTTCAATCATAGCTTTAATGATCTTAAATGATTGTGTTTGCGTGACATTTTTAAAAGAGGGATTTAATTTATGCCCAAATGGTCCAAAATTGATGCGCTAACCACCATTATGAAGAATATTTATCGGAAAATTAATTATTTTTTAATCTTTTCATTTTATTGCATTTTCCTTTCAAATTTTTAGGCTATCCGTGGCTGACGCCAGAAAAATGAATATCTTCTTGAAGAAAACAAAAATGGTTCTTGAAAAATTTCAACACCCAGCACATGATTGCATTTTTTGCTTTTGCTTTTCCAATTTTAATTAAATTGCTAATTTGATTTTGAAGATTCAATTCAGTTTTTCGCTATAAATAGCAAATTGTTTATTTTGTTTTTCTTAATGTAAATTTCATCTTTCACTCTTAATCACTTATCTCTTTAAGCGTCTGCTGGTTCTTGCCGACGTCCGTTAACTTTCCGTTACTAAGTGGCCAATTTTTCTTAAGGGTTGCAAAGAGTTCTCCAGATCCAGCTTCGCGATGATTACAATTTGGCTTGCTTCCGGTACGTGACCTTCCGTCCACTTATTTCACGATGCATGAAAACTTTCGATTCAAACGCAAGCCATTCGTATGCAAATTTTAACAATGAATGTAACAAGCGACTGGTTTCCACTTGTGTCCCAGTTAATAAATTCTTTTAAAATTTGGTCAAAAAGATTTATTTTAATAATAAGAAGGATTGAAAAATACTGAACATCTAAGCCATTTTCGACTAATCTCGCTTTGGTGATCTTTACTGG
This sequence comes from Oxycera nigricornis, assembly GCA_963942545.1. Lineage (NCBI taxonomy): Eukaryota > Metazoa > Arthropoda > Insecta > Diptera > Stratiomyidae > Oxycera > Oxycera nigricornis. Next base: position 38,502,903 of record OZ012661.1, on the reverse strand, counting down.
TCAATAGATGCGTTTTTATGGATACTTCAAGCATACTTCAAGTATAATTCAAGTCGCCATGTAAGCCGAATCCGCTCGAGTCAAGTCGATCAGAAAATTTTACCGGATCGACTTCAAATATTCCTTTGTAAACCGACTTCAAAGTCCGAAAGATTGAAATGTGAGTGTAGTGATAGCATTTGTCAGAAGGAATTGTTTTGTTTGAGTGGCTAGTGGCACACCTATACGCACAAATACACACAACTCGATCCGACTTCGAGCGGGTATAGCTTGAATTTGTTCGAGCCCGTAAATGCTCGATTACTTGAAATTCCAACCGGTTCTGAGCGTTCAAGCTCTCAAGCTGGTTCATGAAAACGCGTTTAAAGAAGATCGAAACTAAGGAACGGCATGAAGCGTATAAAGCCTTTTAGGTGCGTGGAGCGAAAGCGTAGCGTTTCCTATTCAAATATGTTCTTAAGTCAAACGGTGTACGTCACTGCTCTGGCATTACACCAAATTCGTAAACAAAACACATTTTGGTTTTTATTTTTCGGATTTATTTGAGTTGTGGTCGGGAAAAATCTGAATTGTTTGTTATTCTCGGTCGCAGAACTGTGTTTCCTTTGTGTGCGCTAAGAGAGAATAAATCGGAATTTTCGTATATCGTGAAAAATGTGGAAATATTCCAGTTTTCGGGTGGCGGTGCCGTCCAAATTAATGTGCTCGTATAATCTGTGTCTTCACGCAATGAAGTTCCGGTGGTGAAAATCTCGATTTCAATCGGTTTAGTGAAAATGCAATTGGGAATGACATTTCCGATTTGTTTTGCTTTGTATGACGAACAAAATTCAATGGTGCTACGGGTAAAGACCTTATGGTGACAATTTTACAATTTTTAATATGGAAAGGGAACTGAGACAGGGTGTATTATTTGGTTTTAAATGGATTTGGGTTACTTATGTCACCATTCTGTTGAAGCCGGTTTAAAGCCCGGTTGAAAAAGGAAGAGGGAAGTATTGCATTTTGCCATGTTTAACTTAGAAATGTACAAGTTTCACCATCACCTATCCAACGTTATTGTTGAACAAAACATTTTTTTTCAGTTTTCAAATTGATTCCGATTGCGGTTGTGCAATTTTAAAGATTTCGTGAATATCGGTGTTTATTGTATTTGTTCCGGTTGTGCAGCCCTAAAAATATTACTCAGTGGTGCAAAGCTGCACAAACAACTCCATTTGAAGAGCGAATGGTGTTTCGTTTCACATGTAAGTCAAATTCTAATGGGATTCTTGAAATTGAAAATAATTTGAATGGCTAAAATTCCTAATTTAACTAAATTAAACGTAACGCATTGGTCAGTGACGTTGCGGATTGAAAATCATAACCAATTGAAACACAATTTTTAAAAAAATTGAGAATATAATATATCTAGATTCCCGATGGATGCTTTGAGATGCAAAGTGCAATCGGAAAAGTAAACCGGACGATTTCAAGGAGTGTGTGTGTCTGTTCAGATCACTTTCTTGAGACATATATTGAAAGGTGTGGGAGGATGGCTCATTTGAATCCCGATGCTGTCCCAATATTTGGATTTGTCCCAATATTTGGATTTTTCCATGATGGCAGAGATAACATGGTGAGGATGTTCAATGATGCTTTTATTATACATATAATGAAATATACACAATACTTCCGCACTTTCAGTTGCCCGCTAGAATATGATTGAGAAATATGATAACACCAACCCAGAGGGACTATACAACCCGGCATCTAGTATAGCATCGGAATTTTTAACTTAAACATATTGTAATATCGTCTTTGTAGTTGTAATCAAAACAAAATTTTGTGAGGATAGAATTTTTTATCACTGCACATTTCTGGGGCACATTTGTTAGCTGCAAATAACGAACAAACTGGCAACTGGGTGAGTAATTACAAAAATTAAAGTACCTTGTACCTAATGAAACCGGTTTATAGAATAAGCCTGACAAAGCTTTCGGAAATTTGGAGGCCAAACACGACTGCTTAGTTCCTCGCAAAAAGGTTAATTGCAATATATGCTCAATAAGTAAACCATAAAATCGTAGTTTGGCTTTCTTGCCGATTTCGGACAATGGTTTCAGTGCGGAAGGTGAAACGGAGGAAATGGTAAGTTGCTTCTCCACCAATAAGCGTGCTCAGTTGTTGCATGGAAGAAAAGTTAGACTTTTTGTGATTCTATTTACCATATGATGTTAGAAGTGATAAGCACAAGACATTTAAAGCCTACATCAACAACTGATTTGGCATTTGTTCCACATAAATACTCACCGTTTTCTAAAATTTACAGATTTTCCAAAATTCTTTTAGTTCTATGCTTCTGAGTTGTGCAAGTAACCAAGCCCTCAACTAGGATGAAATTTTTAGATAATTATTTAAGACAGAATAACAAAAATATTAAGAATTCGAGAAGGCGGAAAGTGAGAAAAGAAGTGAAAATCAGTAGAATGGATAAGCTCTTCAACTAATTGAAAAAGCACATAATTTTCAACGAAAGCTTAGGGAACCGAATCGGTCACTTTTCGAAAAACAATTATTCCATTCCACATTGAAAGTGAAGCCTAAAACATATAGCCCAAAGTTGAAATCCTCTGTGTTAAACTTAGACTTTTTTCCAAGAGCCAATGATTATGTTTGCAGTAATTTCATCAACTGCTTGCCACACGCAAAAACATTGCGGAAGATTTACGAAAAAGTTAATTTTGCCCCCGGCTTTACCAAAGCATGCTTTTCTGCTGTCAAGAAACTTGTGGATGCAGCAACCACAGATGAAAGAACTGTCGTCTACTTAGTTGTATTTTTTGGTGTTTTTTGGCAAAACCCTGTATCGTATTTATTCCACGGTTCGTGGGACTACTCGAATTGATAAACAGTTCATTTCCGTTTTTTTAAAAAGATTTACGCTTTATTTATTTATACAGAAAACTGAACAATTCAGAACTGATTATGTTTGTTCACCGAAAAGGCATAACAATTTAGAATTTGTTTTATTGTTTTTTTCGACAGCTATAGCTAGACTACTATGATTAAGTTTTGTTAATACTGAACATCCCGTCTGCCGTGAACGGAGTACGTTCAACAAATGAAAACATAATTAGAGGTGTAAGATAATGAAATCTTCTATAATCTATAACCAATCTAGTGCCACACGCGTGATACAACGCTTGTAAATTCTTGAGCGTGACTTTACCGTCACTACTCGTGTTCTGCCATCTTCACCAGGGTGCATCTCGATGATTCGTCCAAGAGGCCAATGCAGTGGCGGTGTGTTGTCCTCCTTCAGTAGAACTAGGATGCCAATCTCAATTTCGTCTGGTGTTTGCAGTTGCCATTTTGATCTAGTATTTATTTGGTTTAAATATTCCTTAAACCATCGCTTCCAAAAATTTTGTTTCATATTCTGGATATGTTGCCAATTAGATAGACGATTAATAGGTTCGTTCATTAAATTTAACTCAGGTTAGCTTGTGAATGTATCTCCTATAAGGAAAGCAGCAGGAGTAAGGGCCCGGAGGTCATTTGGGTCTTCAGATAAAGGAGTAGTAGGACGAGAATTGAAAATTGCCTCAATTTCAGTCGTGTAAGTTTCTAATTCTTCAAATGTAAGTAATTTATCGCCTATTATTCTATAATAATGATGATTAAATGACTTTACTGCCGCTTCCCAAAGTCCGCCAAAGTGCTGTGATCGAGGAGGTATAAAATGTCAGTTTATACCCTGATTTAACAAAAATGTATTTATTACGTCGTTGTGATTCTGTGATTGAATCAATTTTATTAAATTTTCTAAGCAACCTATAAATGAATCCGTCGTTAAGTCTTTCACCAGTTCAATGTGAACAGCCTAAGTCGCAAAACATACAAATGTAGATGCATATATTTTTAATTTTACACGATTTCGAAACTTCTTTTCTTTTATATAAAACAGACCACAATAATCGACTCCAGTATTAAAAAATGGACGCGTTTGAGTGACTCTGTTGCGGGGGAGGTCATGCATAAAATATGAATAATCGGTTGGTTCTACTCGAAAGCACGTTTCGCATTTTCTTATAATCATTTTAACTGTATTTTTACCACTAATAGGCCAGTATTTCAATCGTACTGCATTCAAAGCTACTTGAGTTCCACTATGCAAACTCAATAAGTTCTGCTCGCGTACTATAAGCTCAGTAATGTGATGGTTTTTTTTGGTATAAGAATAGGATACTTCACCGAATATGACAAGATCGAGTTTCTCAACCGTCCGCCGACTCGAATGAGTCCATCGCTGTCTAAGAATGGATTCATCGCGCGTCATTCGCTACTTGAATTTATGAGTTTATTTTCTGCAAGTCGTGCTATATCGGTTTTAAAGCATTCTTTTTGGGTTTCCTTTAATATTTCTATTAATGCGGTATTAAGCTCGCGTGTCGTTAAATGTCCAACTAACTTAGTTTTGATTTCGTTAAGATTATTCTTGTAGCGCAGCACATAGGCTACAACTCGTTTTAACTTACTAATTGTCGAACATTTGTTTAACAAAGGATTTTGTTCTATTGTTGTTGCCAACGTGTCAGTGGGCCTCAGTTCGCATAACGGGCCTAAGTGTAAGGGCTATTAGGTCATTTTGCTGGATCTTTCCTTAACCATTGTGGGCCTATTCTCCATTGTTGATTTTCTACAAATTCGCCAGGTGATTGACTACGTGACAGAACATCGGCCATATTTTCTTGTGAAGGCACGTGTCTCCACCGCATTGTCCTTGTGACATTCCTAATCCCTGAGACCCTATTCGCAACAAAGGTCTTTAGTAAATATGGCTGAGTGTTTGTCCATTCAAAGTTTATTGACGAGTCTGACCAAAAATATACGTAATCAATTCTTTTACAAATAAAGTTTAAAAACGTTTTTATTAAGCGACAGAGTAAAAACTCGGTGCATAATTCCAATTTTGGTAATGATATAGTTTTTAACGGAGCGATTCGATTTTTTGAACACCCTATTCGCAACAAAGGTCTTTAGTAAATATGGCTGAGTGTTTGTCCATTCAAAGTTTATTGACGAGTCTGACCAAAAATATACGTAATCAATTCTTTTACAAATAAAGTTTAAAAACGTTTTTATTAAGCGACAGAGTAAAAACTCGGTGCATAATTCCAATTTTGGTAATGATATAGTTTTTAACGGAGCGATTCGATTTTTTGAACACAATAAACTTGTGAAGATCTTGCCTTTGTTGTCGATTGATCGTATATATATGCAGGCACCATATGCCTTTTCACTTGCGTCGCAAAACCCGTGAATTTCGGTACGAATGTCATTATTTATTATTGTTTTCTATCAAATTCAATTCCCGTTAGCATTGTAAGTTGACCTTTCAAACTAACTCATGATGTGTGAATATTTTTCGGCAATGATTCATCCTAACCTGCGTTACATTGCCATAAACTTTGCATTAAAATTTTTGCACTAACTACTACTGGGCCTAATAAACCTATCGGATCGTATAATCGAGCAATATTTGATAATACGCTTCGTTTTGTGATTTTCGGATCGAGTTCTTCCGTGATTCTATAGGTAATTATATCGTGTAGGCTATTCCACTGAACTCCCAATGCTTTCATTTCCGCATTATTATTCTTAAACATGATTACGTTAGATGATCTATTAGATATTGACTCTACTACTTTTGCATTATTGGACACCCATTTTCTTAACGTAAATCCTCCTGCTTTTGTGATCTCGATCAATTCAGCTCGCAATTTTCTCCGCATCTTCCACGTAATCAGTTCCTGTCATGACGTCATCAACATAGCAATCCCGTTTTAATATTTCACTCGCTTTGGGAAATCGAATTTTTTCATCGCCTGCTAACTGATTTAATACGCGAGTTGCTGAATATGGTGCCGATGCACTGCCAAATAAAACAACCGGTATTAAAAAGGTTTTTAATTCCTCGGTCTGGTTTTCATGCCATAAAACAACTTGTGCGTCTCGCTCATCTAAGCGAATCTGTTTGGACATTTTTTAAATGTCCGATAACATAAAAAATTTGGTATGTCCGGAAACTGAGAATTATGTCAAAGCTGAAACTCTGAACCACCGCACCTACCTTTAGGCAGTCATTCAAACAGATACCTTCGCTTGTTTTTGCCGATGCGTTGTACACTATTCTAACTTTAGTGGTCAAATTCGATTCCTTCACTACTGGATGATGTGGCAAAAACAATGTTCTTTCTTTATTTCGCGTGCATTAATTTCTACCATGTGTCCTTATGTAATAGCTTCGCACATATTTTCGATGTCTTGTGTTTTTAACTCAAGATTTTTATCTAATTTTCGTTCTAATGAATAAAATTGTCGTTCTGTTTGTCTGCGGGATTCTCCTAAGTTTAATATTTTTTCATTAAATGGCAATCGAACAATGTATCGCCCAGTGGCTGGGTCACGTTTTGTATTTTGTTTAAAATGTTCTTTGACTTGAAATTGCTCTTCTGATAAAAACGTTATATTTTCTATATCTTCAATTTCCCGAAATTTAGCGATGCTTCTATGCAATGAATTGAACGTTAGCATACAATTATTTTTATTTATTAATTTTTCAGAATTGCCTACCCTTCCGGAAATAATCCAACCTAATTTCGTTTTATGTAATTGAGCTTTATGACCTGGTATTGGGATTTGACCTACGCAGAAGAGGTCATAAAATAGTTCTACTCCTTGCAAAGCATCGATTTCCGTAGGCTCAGAAAATTGTGGGACGGCCAGGTTTATTTTTTGAGGTATTATTAAAGTTCGCTTATCGATTAATTTATTGGGTAAGTGATTACATATTCGTGGTAAAACAAGAAATTCGACTTTTTCATGGTAATCATTGTATTTTGAATGTATTTCCGCTTTAATTGAATATTTTATGCACGTTTTAAACTAAATCCTCCACAGGTAAATCTATATTTTTTAATGGTAATTTTGAACGATAACCAAATCCCTTTGGAATGAAATGAAACTGTAACCCATTATCTAACAATATGCAGAGTGGAACATATCGCCATTGTTACCCTTTATGTTTACTAACGCAGTTGACAATAATACTTGGGTAGAGACTAATGCGCTATGCACTTTAATGCTTTCTTGTTTAACATTTGATTCTGTATTTTTGTTGTCTTATTGATTGTCGTGTTCTCTTTTAAAATGAAGGAGCGTATTATGATTTTTACCACATTTTTTACATCCTGACCATTTACATTCGTCATTTCTATGCCCGGAGTGAAAACAATTAAAACATAAACTCACGGATTTTATTTTTTCAGTGCGATCCTTAATTCCGATTCCTTTCAAAATCTCGCAACCGAATAATTTATTAGTCCCATTGCAAATAATACATGTTGTTAATTTTTGCGTTGTTGTGAATGTTTGTGTTTTATTCAAATAGTTTCGGGTTTCAGCTTGTATATTCGTATTATATGTCTTGTTTGTATTTATCGCCGCGACCAGCAATATCTGATACCGCTGTTCTAAGAAGTTTATGAACTCCTCCATAGTGGGCATTTCGGTTCCTGACAGCGATTTTTCCCATACTTTATGTATAAATCTGTCTACATTCGAGGTAATCGTATAAATTAATAATTTGTCCCATTTGTCGACGGGTTCTTTCAATGAGTTTAATGTTCGTCGTTGAGTTCGTATCGCGTCTAATAATTTCCTCAACTCATCTGCAGACTGTCTTAAAATACTGGGTAATTCCATTAATATTTTCACGTGATTCTGAATGATTACTCTTTTCTTGTTAAAACGTTCATTTACTAATTTCCAAGCGATGGCATAATTTTCTTGGGTTGATTCTAACGCGTTGATAACAAAGACTGCCTCTTCTGTCAAACATGATCTTAAATAGTGTAATTTTTGAATATTAGAAAGACTTTTATTTTCGTCAACCATCGATTTAAACGAATTATAAAATTCTAGCCATTTATCGTATTTTCCATCAAAGGTTAACAATTCTATTTTCGGTAAACGAATGCTGTTTAGGTTATTGTTCGCGTTCATGTTAGACTCCGAAGAAGCATTCGGTTGAAACATATCTCGGGCCCGACTTATCGTTGCATAGTAAAGAGTTTCAAAGTCATCGAATTTATTTGACGTCTCGGTTGCTATTGCATCTATATTTGTTTGTATCACTTCGAACTCATTTAAGATAGAGTCAAATTTTCTACGCGTAACTTGATTTCCGGGATGTAGGGTAGATCGCCTCCTTGTGGTGCATCCCGGATAACGCTAAATGATCTACCATGGCACGACCTCGAATGTTTTCGGACTACTCTTTCGTATAGACGACTCGATCTTATGCTTTGGGCTGGTTGTAGTGGTATTCTGTCACCTGAGTATGCAAGAGTGACATCTTGCGGAAATGGCTTTCAGGCTTATGCCACTGCTGCCTCCGTCCCGGTAAAACCCTGGCAGGCCTCGCGGTACGTTCAAAACTCGTCGCCACTAGTCTGGCCGTGCAGGTTCAGCTCAGTTTGGACTCCTGATTAGTTCCTGGCCCGGCTTTGAGCACATATCCTCATAAGGGAATGTGCCAACCCTCGCATGGCCTCCCTGCTTCGGCAAAGACAACCATGGGGTCTCAGGGAAACTGCACAACGAGTGGAGATAGCGGCTGCGAGGGGTGACCCAACTGCAATGAATTCAGGAAAATTTAACAAGGAAGTTCCACTCCACCCGGAAGGAAAGTGGACAAAAGTTACGCGTCCTTCTGGTGGGAAGAAGACCGTGACGTCCAATCGGACAGCAATCAGCCTACCCCCCACTTCTTCGAGGGGTGCATGTACCAAGGCAGCAATGCCAGGGACAAGCACCTCCTCAGGTAAGCCAATTGGCGCCAGCGGCAGCACCAAGGCAACGGCGAATAAGCCGGCCCGTACGGTTAACGCTGCGCCCTCCAGCACCGCCTCTTCTTCAGGTGTCAAAAAGCAGCAAAAATCCTCTGTTACGGCTTACAGGGACAGAAGATCTGCCTTCAAAGTCCTGGAAAGGCTGAAAGATTTACCCCCTGAGGGGCTTTCCCACAAGGATAAAATCTCCCTTGAATGGGCAACAACAACAGTAGAGGCTCATAAAGCCTCTCTGGCAAAGCAAGGGGCTGCTCACAAAAGATGCAGGTCTAATGAGGCAGCCCCAAATCAACCGAGTGCTCAACAGCAGGTCACCAAAAGACCAAAACTGGTCGTGCCCAATCCTGTCAAGGGCAGGAGTTTTAGCGAAGTGGCTAAGGGCAGCCTGGTATGGGCCGTCATCGACAGGAGTAGCAGCGATGAAACCATCTCACCGTGAAACTGGAAGATGGTAGAAATCGCTCTTCTTCGGGTGTACAAACCCATACTGGAGGCAAACCCAGACCCTCCACCTAATTGCCGTGATGCTGGTTGGTACCAGGGTCACGTTGAGCTGATAGCCTGCACGGATCAACGCTCAGCGGATCTATATAAGCAGGCAATTAGCAGACTGGAAGAAGTCTGGCCCGGAGCAAAGCTAGAAGCTGTCTCCGGGGAAGACATCCCGAATCGGCCTCGGTCCAGGGCATGGAAACCGGCGGAACCATCCACACCGGAGGAAATTGTTGAGCTTATCAAGCTCAGCAATGCTGATCTTCCGGTGGACAACTGGAAGGTAACCAAGGTTAGCGAGCCCAGCAATGGACAGCGAGAGGCCCTCATAATCCTCAAGGAGGAGGCGTTAGCTCCATTGAAGTCGAAAGGCGGGGTGATAAGCTACGGTTTCTCGGCTATCACCTTGCGAGTATATCGCAAGGATCGTACTGGGAAGGCAGTACGGGAACCGAGCAAAGAGAGTGGAAGCGAGGTGACTGTAGAAGCATCAGTAGACCCGACCGTGAACCTCTCTGAGTCAGATCTTCTCTCCGACGACGGAAGAAGCACCACCTCCACCACGGAGTTGGCTGCGGACCTTCTCCAAACCCTCGACCTGGTCGAGGAGGAGATGTCCTTATCTGACGAGGAGGCGGACAAAACATTGTGTCGTGATGCTGAGGTTTCTACAGATAAACCTTCATCATTCTAAGGCGGCATCCCCTGCCCTGCTCCTCCACCTGGCCCAAAAAGGAGAGGAGCTAATACTGGCCCAGGAACCTTGGGTTGTAGGCAACCAGGTCTGCGGGCTCAAAACGAAAGGATACAAAACAGTATCCCTCTACACAGCAGGTAAACCGAGAGCTTGCATAATAATCAAGGAAGGCTTGAAGTTTCTAACCTTGTACAACTTCAGTGACCAGGACACCATTGCCATAGCAGTGGAAAGGCAGTCCAAACCCCTTTGGGCTGTCTCCTGCTATATGGCACACGATGTTCTGCCACCTCCCATTAACTTGCAGAGGATCGTCACAGAAGCCACTGCACGGGGCATCCAGCTAGTTATCGGCGCGGACGCCAATGCCCATCACCGCATTTGGGGTAGCACCGATATGAATAAAAGGGGTGAGTCACTCTTTGAATTTATTTTAACGCACGACTTAGCCCTAGCTAACAAAGGTGAGGATCCTACTTTCATTACGGCAAGCCGTAGGGAAGTTCTGGATATCACTTTAATGAACGAGCACTCGCACCACGCTATCAAAAGGTGGCATGTATCACAAGAGTGCTCGTTCTCCGATCATTTATATATAATGTTCGATGTGGCTTTTGACCCTCCCAAAAATCCAACCTTCATTAACAAAAGGAGGATGGACTGGGTCAAGTACCAAGCAGTATTCGAGTCTGCACTAGAAGGTGGACCTCCGAAGATTGAAGACATAGGTAGCCTGGAGGAAGCCGTTGGGACCCTTACATCGGCCTTCAACGAAGTAGCAAGATCTGCATGTAGTTCAACGAAGCCTAGGGGGAAGTATAAGCCCCCCTGGTGGAATAGTGACATTGTGGAGCTGCGGAAGGAATGTAGGAGGTCCTTTAATCAGGCTAAAGTGTCCAATGACTGGTCTTCTTATAAACTAAAACTGAAAGAGTTTAAAAGCTCCATCAGAAAAGCAAAACGCACCTCGTGGAGAAGTTTTTGTGCAGAAATAGAACACTCACAGGATGTCAGTTGTCTGCGAAAAGTTATGACGACCACCCCATTATTTTTGGGGTCTATCAAGGATGCGAATGGGACCTGGACCAAATCCAGCTCCGAGACGCTAGCCATTCTCATGGAGACGCACTTCCCGGGCAGTGAGGATGTGGCTGACAAAGCTGATCCACATATGCCTGTCAACCGCTGTGCCTGTCGACGACAGGCTCCTACGCTGGGCAATCAGCTCATTTCAACCATTTAAATCCCCTGGAATGGACAACATCTCACCTGTTGAGATCCAGCAGGGAATCAATACAGCGCTACCGTGGCTCAAAGCCATCTTTAAGGCGTGTCTACGGATGGTTTATATTCCACAGCGGTGGAAAGAAGCTAAGCTGATAACCTGATTAGGTTCATCGTGCAACTACTAAGCAGCAGGAGCATCAACTCCTCACTAGGAGACAGCATCCTAAGAAGGCGGACGTGCAGAGGCACCCCGCAAGGTGGGGTGCTATCACCCCTTCTATGGACCTTAGTGGTGGACAAACTCCTGTCAACAATAGAAACGACTGGCTGCAAAGTCGTAGCCTACGCCGACGATGTTGCAATAGCAATATCGGGCAAATTTGTCAACACACTATCTGAAAGACTAAACTTACCCCTAGGTATTCTTACCAAATAGAGCAAAGAGTGCGGTCTAAAGATAAATCCGCAGAAAACGGAACTTGTGCTCTTCACGAGAAGATACAAAATTCCACGATTTGTTCCACCTAAACTTGATGAGACAAGCCTCAATCCATCTCATCAGGTCAAATATTTAGGTCTGATTTTAGACTCCAAGCTCACGTGGAAAGCAAACATAGCGGAAAGAGCGCGTAAAGCGGCATGCGCAATCTACTGCTGCAAAAGAGCTATTGGGAAAAGATGGGGACTGAAACCCAAAACTGTATCATGGCTCTATACAGCGATAGTGGAACCAATCCTTCTGTATGGCGTGGTTATTTGGTGGCCAGCGATGGCAAAAACATCAAACGCGAACCTGGTTAACAGGGTTAGGAGGACTGCAGCTATTGCAATCACCGGGGCTATGCGCACGTCCCCGACAAAGGCATTGTTTATGCTATTAAATTGGCTCCCGACGGAGCTCCTAACGAAACAGCAGACCAAGTGCTCTGCTATTCGATTTAAAGCTCTAAATCTCTGGCGTGATGGGAATATCGGCCACTCCACCATATTACGGAGGGATGGACCAACGCCTGAGAAAGTAGACCTCACTCCTCCGATTCCCTGCTTCCACCACAGTTTCAAGTCCGTCATCCCTAGCAGAGATGACTGGATCATGGAAGGAAATAGGATACAGGAATCGGTCAACGTCTACACTGATGGATCAAAAATGGAGGGAAGAGTTGGCTGTGGCGTGTTTTCAGAACAGCTAGGCCTGAAACTATCCTACCGATTACCAGATCACTGCAGCGTCTTTCAGGCAGAGGTCATTGCGATTTATAAGGCAGTTGACTGGCTGAGAAGTCAGAAAATTTCCATAAGAAATTTAAACATATTTTCTGACAGTCAAGCTGCTATCCAATCACTATCCAACGTGTATACCTCATCCAAAATTGTAATGGAATGTCGCACACAACTGAACGCGATGTCGCTTCACTGTGAAGTGATTATTTGCTGGGTGCCGGGTCACAGTGATATACCTGGGAACTGCGAAGCTGATGCCCTAGCTAGAGCTGGCACTAAGCTCCAGGATTATACACTAACACCCCAAGTCGGCCATCCGTTGGCCTCCGTCAAGCTAAATTTCAAGCAGTACTATATAGAGGCTGCAAATAGGGCCTGGCTGCTGGAAGAAACCTGCAGGACAACCAGGCACACTTGGCACACACTAAGCTCAAAGCGCACCAAGCAGCTCCTCAACACGAGCCGTTAAACATTAATTTTCATCGTATCCGTGCTGACGGGGCATTGTCTCATTGGCAGACACGCAGAAAGACTGGGTGCCCCTTTCAACGATTTCTGACGAAGCTGCAGATCGAAGGAGGAGGAGGAAACGATCCAACATTTTCTGTGTGAATGCCCAGCACTATCCAAGAAACGCATGCAAACTTTAGGCTCACCCTTCCTGGACAGCCTCACGGAAGTACCAGTTTGAATATTAGCTGCGTAGCCGGCTTCATACGAGAATCTAAATGGTTCTCGTCACCCAACAGGTTGTAGTGCCGCACCCTATTGAAATGTGGTATCACAATGGGCCTATCATGGCCTAGGTGAGCCTCCTTTTGACGAAGGGGGCTTCCACTACAACCAACCAACCAACCAACTTGATTTCCGTTAATTTATTTTTATTTTGCGGGTTATCTATAAAGTTTATAAAGTTAGTGAGCTTGGTCTTGAGGACAGCTCTTTGCTTCTTTAATTGGGACAATTCTGCAGTGTTTGTCATTATTGGCGTTATTTGAAATTCATTTTAATAATTAAATCCTATCTGAGTTGAATGAATGAATTTGAATATTAAATCTATGACCGAATTGAAAAAATTTGATATTTTGTTATTCTATATAATTATATGGGTAAGGAAAGAGGTATATGGAATGGAAAGTACTTCACACTTATCTGGTTGTAGCGTTGAATGATGAACTGTACTTCGTCGATCTCAGCGTAACTCCTTTGTTGATCTCGATGGAGTCTTTAGATCCACGTAACAGTTGATATCGGCGTAACTCCTTTGACCTTGATGAAGTCTTTAGATGCACGTAACCATTGATATCGGCGTAACTCCTTTGACCTTGATGGAATCTTTAAATCCACTTACTGCCTCTGCTCGCTTGTTATTAATGTAGAACTTTTTCACAAATATTATGAATGAACGATGAATGAACGTTTTCTCGGGTTATATCCGGCTCGAAGGACCATGTATTTTTTCGTGTTTTTTGGAAAACCCTGCTTCGAATTTATTCCAGGGTTCGCGGAGCTACTCGAATTGATAAGCAGTTCATTTCCTCTTTTTTTTAAAGATTTACGTTTTATTTATTTATAAAGAAAACAGAACAATTCAGAACTGATTAGGTTTGTTCACCGAAAAGGCAGAACAGTTTATAATTTTGTTTTATTGTGTTTTTTTCGACAGCTATAGCTAGACTACTACGATTAAGTTTTGTTAATACTGAACATTAGTATTTGATGAAATTCATATCTGGCAACAAAGGTAGTGGGATGATGAGTATTCATATGGCTACATAGATGTTGGCGATGTAGGAATCAGCGACGAGCAAGCAACGTAAATTCTTGTTTTGATTGCTGTTTGCAAAAATATCCCATGGAAGATCCCGCTGGCATTTTGCCGTGTAGGTGCATGAAACTGAGGTGGGAGTAGCAGGCGTTACCTTGGATGGGGCCGCATCTAATTTAACTATGGAAAATATGTTAGATTCCGACATTCGGAATGCTCACACGCACGGGTACGTAGAATTTTCGGAAGTTGAAGTGCTTTATCCTGATCCTTCCCACATGCTGAAACTAGTGCGGATGATATTCCCAGAAATGGGTGAATTAATTAAGGTAGATGGATGCCCAATTGAATGGAAGTTTATCCAAAAATTGGAGCAACTTCAAGATAGAAAAGGGCTGCATCTGGGTAAAAAGTTGCGGAAAGCACACATCTACTTTGACACCCAAAAAATGAAGCGATAGGCTATTGTCGTAGTGCTTTAGCAACATATCAATTCCATGATAGCTAAGGCACCTCCATTTTTATTTCTGTTTTCAACAAAATTTTCGACGTACTAGGCAGTAGAAAATTATAAGAGTTTGACCAAACACGAAGAACATTATATGAAAATAATATATCTGTTGTTTACATTGTGGCTGACGAAGCTATCAAATATATATCTAAACTGCGTTTATTTAATGGCCAGAGACTGATTGATTCGAAAAGAAAAATAGGATTCGTTGGATTTGTAACTTGCCTGTGAAACTTAAAAATTTTGTATAAAAGATTCATTGAATCTCAAATTTTGAAGTACCTGCCTCTTTCAAAACTGAACCAAGACAACATTGAACTGTTATTTTCGTCGATTCGCATTGGTCTTCGGTATAAAAACAACCCCACAGTAAAGTAGTTCGTAGCGCGTTATAAGAATCTGATTTTAGCAGTCAACTCAGAGACGGAGAGCTTGGTAGCTACACTTCGTTAAAAAAATCACAATGCTGAATTCTTGCCAAACCTCTCCATTGAATGACATCAATTTTGGTATTGATAGATATATAATTGCGTTTAAGCATGTATATATTTTTGAATACCTTCAAAGGCATTTCATGGAAACACAACACTACACGCACTTGTTGAAATCCATTATTGAAACATACCTACAGACCCGATATCAAATAAAACTAGAAAAAATTCTATTAGGCAGCACTACAATAAAATTGTGCATTTCAGAGGCATGGAATAGGCTACTTTCGTTATGTTACGTCGTTAAGAAATTCAACCATTGAAGTTTGGCCGATGAAAACGGCGCCCTAATTCCACCGAAGTCGGTCCCAAGCTTGATTTAAGCAGGAAGAGAGACGCGATTATGTACAGTTTATAAGTTTTACATCGAAGTTTTCAAACTAAAATTATTTTGCGCCAAACTTTTTCCTTCTTTTCAAACTTTGCGGCGTACGCCCATGCTTTTCTTGAGAATTTGTTAGTTTTACAAACACATACAAGTGATTTGCTCCATTAACTTTGTTGATGTTCCACTCCTTATCTTCTTCCTCATTGGTACTGGTCACGTGATGTTCCAGAAAGTTCCCAGACAGATGAAGCTAGGTGATTATGTTTCCTCTGACTACTAGTCTTTCCGTGTGACCGCAGTTTTAGGAATTGATGCAAAGTGTAGAAATGTTATTGGTTGCATGTTTTATGTGAGCCGGTGTCAACTTATATCTTACAGCATGTGCAAAGCTCATTATTGGTCCTTTTGGATGGTTTGTTAAGAACACTGGTTCAAACCACCTTTCATATATGGCATATTGCTTTGATGCGTTATCTTTCAAGTATCGAAAGGTACAAAACATCAGAACTAAACGCGTAACGCTTATATAGTGCAGGCATTTATTTGGCAAAGGAATTTACGAGCTGAAACGGAGATATAAATAGGGATCCGTTATTTTGAAACACACTTGAATGCTACTTGCGGCCGTCTTTAGTGATTGTGTGTACCAAACTAGTAAAAAACAAATGCTGAAGAATGCGGGTTTCACGCGCGTTGGCAAAGTTGGTCATCAGAGTCATCATTTTGGCTAAATGAAATTTCCCACAACCTCCTAAAGTCATGAGCTTTACTATGCAGCTGATTACCAAGATGAAACCAATGTTTCCAATTATCCTGATCTAGTCTGTTGGGTTTCTGAATTCAAGCTGACAACATTGGTATATAAACCAATCTGTTGTGCGTAGGTCTGGCAAATAATCTAAGTATCTCGTGATTTATTCCACGAACTCTTTACATTCTTCATCCTGGAAGTAAAGAAAGGAGAGGTAGGCTTCCATATTAAATATCTGCAATTCATCCAGTTATTGTCTTTCCGGCACAAATGTGTGGGGCAGTGAGCTCAATTTTGCGTTTTGATTTTCCGTCCGATGGGAAATGGTTAACTAAAATCCTTGCAGTTTCAGGGGTCATCTTGTTAGGCAGCTGTACTGACTCTGCAATGCCATGAGTTGATCTTCCAATGGCTCATAGCATTACATGATTGGTGACTTCTTTCAAATCTTGAACTTCAAAATAGGATCGATTTATTTATGCTAAGGACGGCTTGATTAAGTTTTTGAGACTGGCTTCAAATTTTTCATCAATCTTCTGCACATGAAGAACCAACCCAATATCTATGCATTTAACCCGCCCTATATCGCCTGATGTAGGCCAGACTCTGAACCACATGCTGCTCGTAGTTATTGTACGTGAAATGTACTTTTCATATTTTATCTAATCTGCGATGGTGTATATTCTGCGACTTACATGACTTACGCTACAAGGTGCAGATTTGATTTTTTCTAACCGTTTTTCCTTGAAACACGTGTTTAAAAGAAGTTTACACAGATTGCTTGTCGCACACGTACTTTCATGTAATGATTGGACAAGTAAGTAAACAAAAATATATCAAATGAACCCGATTTTTATTTGCGTAGCATGAACATTCAATCACAGAGATCTTAAATATTAACAACAAGAGATTAAAATGCGCTCAGTAGAAAAAGCTCGCTAAGTTATAGAAAGTGCGTGAGAAAAAAGTCTGTTTGTGCGCTTTCGTTCTTAAAATATAAATAGCATTTGACGTGCAGAATGATATTACATTTTGCAATAATAGTATTTTATCGTTTTAAATCGTTTAATCGTTTTTTAAAAATTGGTTTGATTTTTGAGATTCGTAAACTTTTCAATATACGCAAGTACAAAACAAAACTGTCAGAAACAAAAAAAAAACGCATTTGTTGACGCATTTGAAATTATACATAAATTATATATATTATATATAAAGAAATTTGAAAATTTTAGCTTTCGTGGAAAATTTTAAAAAACTATCTAGCTTAGATATCGGTACTTGCAAGACAATTCGTAACCTCAAATCAGGACAAGACTTGGAATGTAAGTAAAATAATAATTGGTATTCATTCACAAAAATATGACATTACAACATCTAGCTTATTCTGAGAATAAAGCTTGTGAATAGGTGAGTCTCTGCTATCAACAAGCAAGTTATTGAATTAGTAACCAGCATCTTGATCTCCTCCCCATCGAATTTAAAGATTCAATTCTATCTGGGTGTGAAAGTTTCTTTTCAAGGAAAATTTTTGTAGTTGTTTATTGTAGGAAAGATCAATCAGATCAGTTTACAAATACAAACAAATTTTAAACATATGTTTCTTGATATTGTAGGTTTGTCCTAAATGCTTAATTTTTAACGATAAACAGTTGAAATGCAATCAAAGCTAATTATTAGATCATTCTCTGTATTTAAAACCAAGAATGTGTTTTCTTCAAGTCCTCATTCTGATCATAGGTTGAAAAGTCGTGCCTTCCGTTTATAAGACAATTCAAAATATCCTCAAACATTTCTTGAAGTCAAATTAAATTCAATGATGAAGGCAATATCAAATGTCCCAATGAAGGACTTTAGATAGACAAATTTAAGAAAAGGATTAATTTCACTATCTGATTCAAATAAAAGAACATTCAAACCCTTTACAAAATATTTCGTTACCTATTTCGTACTTCCGACAATTTTTGAGATAATCTCACATTCGAAAGAGAGAATCTAGTCGTTGGAAGTTTTTTCTAAACAATCAAATGTTGAGAACCGCGCAAATTACAATAAAAATGCTGTTAAACGGTTTCGTAGATCATTCTATTTTTTAGAAAATATGGGGAAACCTCCACTGTAATGCATATATTGTAGTGTATCCTGTGTAAAGCGCCTATTGTTGTATACTAACATACCGAACGTGTTCAAACGTTATTATATTTCAATGATAGCTCACCTACTGTGATTTTACATACTCTGTCGTAGACCAATGAATCATGGGCAAAGAGCATAAAGAAAAGATAATGCATGCATGAAGACTTGCAGCGTATTTCAAGCAGCATATAAGCCAAATCTACTCGAATCGAGCCGATAAGAAAGTTTTTCTATTCTGATGTCCTTTTCCGCGAGTAGCTAGGTAGGATAGCCAAAACCATGGCCAGAATCAGCTACGACGAAAAGTGACCATAAGTAGTATAAATATGTTCCTTCTGGGTCACTTTGACCTTGAAGGAACATTGGTGACTTTGTATGAAAAATGTTTGTGGTTAGCCGGCTTCCGGTCTTTGGTGATAAGGAGTGTGTATTTGTGATGATGTGCTTCGTATGTGATAAGGGGATTCCGATGACTTATGATATGTTGATGTATGACGACGGTTAGTTCAGTAGGAATAGTGTGAATGATTCAGGTTATTACCAGACAGACGCGAGTAGCTTATCATTTTTTTCATGTTAGGTGTTGAATGAAAGCGAATTTTGTTAGGCCGATAAGCCGCGTATTGCAGCGCGCAAGAGTATTGTTACGGCTATAATTTTCACAAACGGCTTCACCCGCGAAGAGGGGTGTGGGTTTCTGCGCCGGGACTGCCCTGTCCGTGAACCCTGAAACGGGAATAGGGTCCGCGACGACCCAAAACCACCAACAAGGGAATCTGAAACCAAAAGGAACACCAACGCCGGAAACGCGATTCCGCGTCGCCACTTCACACAATACCACAATTTTAATTTAATGAGTTATTTATTTATTTCTAAAAAAACCTAACTAAACCCGAACTAAACCCTAACTATATTCACTTAACTCTACTTACAATCGTTTCCTTATCCTATTCCTTCGGCTGCTTCTGGCTCCTCGCTGGCCTCGCTCGCTCGCCGCTCGTCGTCCTCCTTTACTTCGCTTCTGGGACCACGTCGGGTCTCCCTTGGTTCTCCCCCAGATGGTCACGCCAAAGAAAACTGCCACACTCACTTTCGCACCGCACCGTCCAAGACTTCGTAACCGACCCACAAGATTCTAAGACTTGACCGCCAAATGTACTTCTCCAGCTTCACCACGACAAAAAGCCCCGTCAGCTGTTCCACCGGCCCTATATATGGGATTTCCCTGTACCGTTGTCTCCGCGTCGGCGGTGAATGCCCTCTCAGCTGGGCAGTTGACTCCATCGCAGTTTTGAAAAGCTTGGGGAACTGGTTTGGTACGAGGTTGGGTCTCGATGCGGGGGAAATGCCGCGACTGTCGCCTGTTCGGCGAAATACTCGCGGCAGCCGCCTGTCCGGCGAAATACTCGCGGCAGCCGCCAACCATGGCCAATTGCCGGTGCCAATAGTTGTGGGTATCATTGGCGCATAGTGGACTCCAATGGCGTGTCGTAAACCAGGCGGAGCCTTGATTTGGGATCTGTTGCGACGATTGGGTGAGCGTTGTTGCTGTTGTGATTGTTGGCAACTTATCCGCAGTGTCTGTGACGTGAGCTGTGATACATTTTGCTGTTGATCACTCACCATAAAAGCTACTATTACTACTTAGCTATCTAATCTAATTTCCTAACCATACATCTTTATATTCCATCAATTCCAATAATCCTTATCTAAAGCGACCCATGCCCTAATTTTTATGTCTATATACATTTATTCAAACCTCGATCCTTAATTGACCTACTCCCTATAATTCATTAAGTAACAATATAATTCAGTACTAGGCTTGATTGTGCGAAGTGGCGATCGTAACATTATAAATTCGTTCAAGACAGCGTTTACCCGCACGGTGGTTTGGAGTCTTCAAGGACAGGACAGACCCCCATTCTGCCCTTATGGGTTGTGGGTCGACCACGTTGCGTGGCGAACGTAACAGTATACAGTTCTGTCGGCGGGAGATAAGGAGTGGCGTGCCAAGTTAGTGCTTGGAGTTCTTATCAGCATATGAGTTGACTAGTTTTGTAGTGCCGGAGGTGAGTGCTCACCGCAAGCAAATTCATTTTGATAATGGGAATTGGATTGGTTTATGGGAATATTTTTATGCGGTTTTCTAATCTTCTTGGGAACAATGTTTCTTCATATGATTGAAATTTATTTTGATGGAATTATGATTAGAAACCTGCTGTTGTGGTTGCTTCACTTCCGAACATGTTTAAATATGCGAATTTAATAAATATTATTGAAAGAATTTCAGGACTTACACCCATACCCTCAGTTCCACCTATACCTATCAGTGGCGAGGCGTTCATATAAGCCGATTCCCATCGGCTTCCCTTTCCAAATATGTTCCAAAAATGTCTAACACTTCAAATTTATAAGGGAATAAAGTGTTTATTTACTTGCGTGCATCACTGTAAACATGCACAATCGTTCCACTTGATATCAGTGTTTATTCTATCATACTTCATTTTCTTCATTCTACACATCCTCATAGTTCCATAATAGCCAGCAAAGCGATCAAAATCTCTAAGAGTTACAGCAAAGTGTTCCGAGTCTCCAGTTCATCAATAATTTAAGGTGCCGTGGGCATTCAACTCCCGTTTGTTGGAATGGCATCTCGGTTTTCCTCAATAGGAGATGGAAACAACTCAAAAAGCCGGTAGCGTTCCCGGCTTGCGAATCAGCTGTGAAAATTGATGCTAGAAAATCATCGAAAACTCCCAATTAGAAATACATACTGTTGCAATAATCTATATGTCTATACCTTGATTGTTGTAGCAGGAATCTGATCTGATCGTAATTTAAAATGTATGCAATAGAAAGAATGATTACGGTAGTATTTCTCTATATGCTCATAATATACTGATTTGTCTGTTAAGGGTCCATGTCTCTCAAATAGTAAGCGGCTTACCCACAGTAATTTTTCACCCCTCGCCAATGATACCTTTAGTTATACCTACACCCACAAAACGCTTAGACAAAGAGATAACAACCATATTGTTCCAAGAATTAAAATAACTAAAACTAATTAAATTTCTCATATCACAATCAAATTTGCCTTTAATTATCACATTCATTTCCTTTCAAATCTTGTTTATCTTAGAATTGCTCATCTTAAGAATTTAATATCTCTTGACCACCCACGAAAGAATTGCTGACTTTCACATCTGCATCCGCAATTCCAGATATGAATATCGCATCAATCTAATTAAAGTCTCAAGCCATGGGAAATTAGAGATAAGAATTAGTATAAAAGACTCCGGGTAGTTACGGCAGCAGCCTCACCTTTCCGTAACATAACGTACTTACGTTAAACTTATTTCAATATTTCACCTTCTAAATTACTAGAACAACGATTTGCCCTATCGTAAATACATCGTGACTATGTCACAATACATTTCCCTATTGATGCTGCTAAAGCATCACAATTTAGATATTACAGCACATGTTTATGTTTTCGCGACCCGCTGCGAGCATTTTTTGTTTATCCTAATTTGTGGCGATCCCTCGCCTAAATTTCAATAAGAAGACCACACACAACAATGTATTGAAATTCCACATATGGAAAAGATTCAAAGATGGTGTTGTTTGTCACTCTGCATTTAAGAAATTTAGACTAAGTATTTTTTTTTGCTAAGATAAGAAATACTATAAGTAGTATTGTAATAGGTAGAAATTTTGCCATTTTTCCAAGACAGAAGTCCGAAGTGGACGTTCGAGGCAACGAAATAAAACGATATACGATTTTATTTTTCGTTTTATCATTTTCGTTTCCCGTTCTATTTAAATTTGGCTTGTCCGCGAAATACGCGGAAAAGACCACAACTGGCGCAGTCGGTTAACAACCTACATTGTTCGTGATTCACGAGTAAATACAAGTCATAGCATTTTGAAATGGAGTTTTAATATTCACAAAATAAAGTGTTTGAAGAAAAAAACACAGAACACACAAACTATATCACTTCTCACCAGCAACCGAGCAAGGATCCCGCTCCATCATTCGAGTCAAGGATCATAGACTCACCAGCAACCGAGCAAGGATCCCGCTCCATCATTTGAGTCGACGATCACAGACTCAACAACGAAATTAGTTCATCATCCTATGAGACCTAGTTACCGGCCTCTAATTATCCATCGTGTGAAATCACCGCTTCTTTTATTCCATGGTGGAAAACAGGTTTCTTACATCGAGGGAACAAAACCCCAATTTTCATCACCGTAGGAGTATATTTTATCGGTCCCAGCATTCGTCGTAGAGAAAAAAAAGCTTTCTTACATCGTGGGAACAAAACCCCAATTTTCATCAGCGTTATCGTGAGTAAACAAAGTTACATCTATTTTTGTATCTTTATATATATACGTCTATTATTTTATTGTGCTCCGAAAAATTGTGAACAGTTCTTGTGATTACGAAATCGTCCTTATTATTTGTGCGCGAGAGTATACGTTTCTTTTTGAAAATATGTCGACCCCTGCGGCAAGTGCGGCTCAGCTCCGTAGCTTTGATGCTAATATCCTCGAAAACAACGCGGAAGTGAATAATATTGAACCACCGGTGGCAGTACCAAATATTGTTCCAAATTTTCAGTTATCCTTTGAAAACATTTTACATGAAGCCAATCGCTTACATGAGTTTTCTAATACGAAAAATAGTATTTCTCTACAAGCTTTTTGTAACCGTGTCGATCAAATTTTGCAATTATGCGAAACGGCAGCCCATCAGCAATATGTAGAGCAAATAGTGATCACGAAAATTCGTGGGGAACCACAATTCATCGTTGATAAATACCCTTTCGCAAGGTGGTACCAAATTAAACAAGTTCAATATGAGAACTTTGGTGTTTCTGAGCCATACCAGGCATTAATTAACGACATGAATCGTATCAAATTTGATACTAATGTTGATAAGTTTTGATTGTTTTAAACAATTTAAACACGAAGTATTCACAAGACCCCCAAAAAGACTTGTTTCAACATTTCCAGCCACACTTTAACGAAATTTTTGCGCTTTCAAGATTTAAAGCTTGTATTCCGGAATACAAATCAATATTAATTGAAATGCGACAGTGTGGTACGTTACACAGTGCATACTCTATACTGAAACAAGCACAACAGCTTCGCGACAGTAATTCGCCTCACGACACTCAATCTGGTTACAAAAACCAGCACAATAATACTAATTTCAACTCAAAGTTTTAATCAATCACGCGACACTAATAGTTCGCGAAATTTTAATAATAATCTTTTTGGCTATCAAAATAACCCAAATTTTAGATCTCGATATGAGAATAATTCTGTAAATAGACCAAATAATAATAATCATTATTCTCAGCGGGAACCACAACGCCCTTTCAATAATTCTAATAGGCAATATCAACCTCATTATCAAGGTAATCACACATATCATAATACTTATCAACGACATGATCCACGTTCACGCATTGTTCAAGCTACTGATGCTGAAAATTTTCGAGTATCAGCCTCGGATCGCCCCCAAACAGTAGAAAACCCTGCCAATGGGAATTACCAATAATTCCCATTACAATCAATAATAAAACACTTCGTTGTTTAATAGATTCTGGTTGTAATACTTCACTTTTAAATAAAAATATATTTCCCGAATCGCATACACTCGACAACCCTATAAGGTTGAGTAGTCTGCATTCAAGGGAAATAATAGAAAAAGGTATTTGGATCAATTTCCCGGAAGAATTTAACCTACCTTCTTCAAACATTGAATGGAAATTGACAAATTTACCAAACCCCAAATTCGACGCTATTCTAGGACAAAATGTGTTAGTCCCTACTAAATCAATAATTAATAATAACGACGGTTCTATTACAATTAATGGTAACAAAGTTCCTTTTATAACAGAAGACCAAGACCCAAAAACGGTATCGAAAAGTCTTTGTCTTTCTCTTGATCAAATTTCCCCCACAGTTGGAGGCTCAAATACACTCCAAAACATCAAAACCTCTCATTTAAATGAGGAGGAAAAATGTAATTTATACCAATTGCTTCATCAATTTAAAAATTTATTCTACCACGAAGGGGATATACTTACCTCGACAAATGTTGTAGCGCACAACATTAAACTTACCTCAGATAAACTTATATTTACTAAAATATATAGGTTACCACAAATCCACCAAAAAGAAGTGGAAAGGCAAATAGCCGAAATGTTGCAAAATAATATAATCCAACCATCGAACTCTCCCTATAATGCACCATTGTGGATTGTACCTAAAAAGGTAGACAATTCTTTGCAAACAAAGTGGAGACTCGTTACAGATTATCGTAAACTTAATGATATTACGATTAGTGATAAATTTCCCATACCTAATATAGAAGATTTATTTGATAAACTGGGAAAATCTAATTATTTTTCCACAATCGATCTTGCGAAAGGATTCCACCAAATTCTAGTTAAACCAAGTGATCGAGCAAAGACAGCTTTCTCGACACATAACGGACACTACGAATATTTGCGAATGCCTTTCGGTCTTAAAAATGCCCCCGCGACATTCCAAAGAATGATAAACTCTGTTCTGAAGGAATACATAAATAAAATTTGCGTAGTCTACCTTGACGATGTATTGATTTTCAGCACTTCCTTAGAAGAGCATATGGACTCACTTCGTAAAATTTTCAGAAAGCTCAGAGAGTTTAATTTAAAAATTCAACCGGATAAATGTAACTTTTTCACTCACCAAACAGAGTTTTTGGGTCATATTTTAACACAGGACGGAATCAAGCCGAATCCTGATAAACTTAATAAAATACAGAACATTTCGATTCCCGAAACCGTTAAACAACTTCGTTCTTTCCTGGGCTTAACGGGGTATTACAGAAAGTTCATCCGAGACTATTCTGCACTAACAGTCCAAATGATAAAGTTTTTGAAAAAAGGCCCTAAATTTAATGTAAATAATTTCGAATATATTGAAGCTTTCGCTAAATTAAAACTTCTGCTTACTACTCCACCTGTCTTAAGTTACCCAGACTTCTCAAAGGAATTCACGTTGACAACGGATGCTTCCCAATATGCGTTACGCGCAGTGCTTTCTCAAAATAACCATCCGTTAGCTTATGCTTCGCGAATGTTAAATTCGCACGAAATCAATTACTCTGCAATCGAGAGAGAACTACTCGCGATAGTTTGGGCTACAAAAAGTTTCCGACCTTATCTATACGGTCGTCACTTTAATCTGGAAACAGATCATCGCCCTCTCGTTTGGCTTAATTCTTTGAACGAACCAAACCAAAAGCTAATCCGCTGGAAATTGCGACTTAACGAGTTTGATTTCAATATCAAATACATCAAGGGTAAAAATAATGGAGTTGCCGATTTCTTGTCCCGTATGGACAAAAATTTCATGGAAGATAAGGATGTACATGTAAACGAGGAGTCTTATTTACAGGAAAATCCAATATGCCGGAGCATAACCCGAAATATACCTGACCAAATTCTACAGGAAATTTTAGACATTTGCAACGAGCAAAATACTGAGCTCCCCGAAGTAATCAACATTGCAAGTACTTCCCAATCCACACAAGTGCAAAGAAACTCTACTTGTCTCCCCTCGGAAGCAAACGGTACAGGTACTATCCATTCAGAATCGCAAAACCAAAATACCTCGATTCCAATGAAGGATGATTACATCAATAAATTCAAATTTCAAATTATACTCTCCGACCAAAATTTTCCACCGCCTATTAACGTGAAAAAGAATTACTTCTTCACGAATATGTACAAAATTTAATGGATAAATTGCCTCCTAATAAAAGCATAGCCATTTATTCCGATCTGAACGAACATTGTTTTAACAAACTTCAGCTAAAGCTCCACGAAGTCTTCGATAGCTCCTATAAATTTATAAAAGTGTCCCGTATTCTAAAAGACCTCCAGTCAGAGGAGGAAGCGATTTACCAAATCCACATGTATCATAGAAAAGAAATAGGACACGGCGGAATAGACAAAACATTTAAAGGAATTTCACAACATATTTACTATCCTGATTTGAAAACTTTGGTGACACGCTACGTCAATAATTGCGAGCCATGTAATACAGCAAAACACTCGACTTCTCCAATAAAACCAAAATTCAAAATCACGGAAACGCCCGAAGATATGAACCAAATTTTTCATATAGACGTTTTTTTCATCGATCGCCTAAAAGTGGCTACATGTATCGATAAATTTTCCATATATGCAACTTGCCTTATTTTAACAGATCAATCTAAACCTTCATTAAAAGAAGCAGTATTATTTTTTCTATCAAATCTAGGTAAACCAAATTTAATCGTTGCCGACAACGAATTTAATAACTTTTTCATTAAAGAACTGTGTAATGAACATGGCATACAAATACACTTTACCAAACCCAATTCACACACGGGTAACAGTGATGTCGAACGTCTCCATCAAACAATTGCTTCAAAGTATCGAACAACCTCTTCCAGAGATTCGCCTAAATCACGCCTTTATACTTCCCTGTACTGATATAATCGCCAAATACTCTCATCTATTGATACAGAACCTTTCAAAGCACATCATAGCTTTTCAGATAAATCTAAAATTATAAACATAATGAAATTAAATAAGGAGAGATCAATTAATATGCAAAATAAAACACGCGAAAATTACGAAGAAATGAGAACCACCGGATACGTTAAAACCCCTAAGCGCGCAGCTAAACATTTGGCTAAATGCACTAAACGTAATCTCGATAACATAGCACATGTCAATATTAAACGCCCGAAACGTTTTGTTATCTCAGATGTCAACTCACCCGAAACTTTTACAAGGAATCCTTTTATTCCTAATATCACTGTTAGTTTCGAGCGACATCCAAGTTGAAAATTTAGAATCAGAAAATGGAGTTATTCTAATTAACAAACAACAAATACATCTTATCGCGGATCATTATCACATTTTTCACAAAATTAATTTAACCGATTATCAACATACTTTGTCAACACTTGCAAAAATCACTGTCCAAACTTCTGATAATAAAACAAACCTCATTATCAAATACTTTTCTGATCTTAAACTCGAGTTAGTACATCGAGTTGACACATCACTAGATAAAATCAGAAATCAACTAAAGAAACAAATAATTGCTAACGAAATGTTTGAAAGAAATTTGGAAATCATAAAAAAAATCAAACTTTCACTTTAAAAGACCAATTTGAAAATTATTCATTCTGGACTACTAACGAACTTAATAATGTCAATGTACAAGTTCATTACCTAAAATATAAAAACATTCTGAGAGATTTTACATATGAAATAGATAAAGTAATATATAACATAAATACAGCACGCTTTGGCATAATGTCCCGTTCTATACTTGATCGAATCGAAATCGAACAAAATTTTATAGGCTTTTACGAATTGCAAGAACTGTAAATTTAAATAGTTGCTAGAAACTACTATAACATATTGTATATTATATTAAATATTCCTATATTTTACGATAAGCCTGTATATACCTACTATTTACGTACAATAGCTCTGAAAGATTATACTAAAATTAACTTACCTAATCAGGTAGCTGTTAAGTTCAATGACAAATATTTCGCCGAAAATAAATATATTAAGCATTTAAAGAATCCAATAAATTGTGATACCTCATGTAAATTTTTGAAAACAAATAATAATACACTTATAGAGGTAATTGAATCTGGATTGATATTCGCCAATAATTTTAACGACAAAATAGATATACCATAACTGTAACGAAAAACACTTCAAAAATTTTGAGAATTTTGTTATAAATTTTAATAATTGTACAGTTAAATTGCTCGATAAAGTGTACACAAATAAAGTAGTAGGATTTCCACATAAACTTATATTGTCACCTCTTATTGCTTTAAATTTTACATAAGACGAAGTCACTTTCGAGGATATTAAATTCAAACATGGCGAAAAGCTGAAAGAAATTAAACTTATAGAATTTAAGCACAAACAGAACACAATCATTTCCTCCATCTCAACTATTGTAATATGTATTGTAATAATATTTTGTATTTATATATAACTTAAATGCAGACGCAAAATAATAAATATTAACGTAAATTCACCTGCTCGAAAGCCCGCGAATAAATTCGATAAATTAGAAGAGAAAAGAGTTAAATACGAGAAACAGAAAAACCAGATTATTATTGAATCGGGAGCTTCAATCTAACGGAGGGGGAGTTACGGCAGCAGCCTCACCTTTCCGTAACATAACGTACTTACGTTAAACTTATTTCAATATTTCACCTTCTAAATTACTAGAACAACGATTTGCCCTATCGTAAATACATCGTGACTATGTCACAATACATTTCCCTATTGATGCTGCTAAAGCATCACAATTTAGATATTACAGCACATGTCTATGTTTTCGCGACCCGCTGCGAGCATTTTTTGTTTATCCTAATGTGTGGCGATCCCGCGCCTAAATTTCAATAAGAAGACCACACACAACAATGTATTGAAATTCCACATATGGAAAAGATTCAAAGATGGTATTGTTTGTCACTCTGCATTTAAGAAATTTAGACTAAGTATTTTTTTTGTTAAGATAAGAAATACTATAAGTAGTATTGTAATAGGTAGAAATTTTGCCATTTTTCCAAGACAGAAGTCCGAAGTGGACGTTCGAGGCAACGAAATAAAACGATATACGATTTTATTTTTCGTTTTATCATTTTCGTTTTCCCGTTCTATTTAAAGTTGGCTTGTCCGCGAAATACGCGGAAAAGACCACAACTGGGTATGCACGGACGGACGGATAGTTTTGACTTCAACAGGAGCTAGAGCGATTGGTTCGAAGGAAGCAGAATATCAGATCTGGATCCAGTAGAATGCTTGGAAGAGGAGAATGAAAGAGCTAAAAATACTTTCCGTATAAAAAGTGGCTATCTGGAGGTTTTTGATGAAGGAAACTCCCAAGTTGATTCTGTTGAAAGGGAGTACCAGAGTGGAGGAAAAGATAAGTCGTGATGATGATGAAATAAAAGACTTAATTATTCATAAATGTTTTTCATTGTTTTTATTTTAAGTTTTTTTTTCACTGTAAACGTTTGATATACTTCAACTTTCGGATACTTGTACGTGATTTGAAATAGTTTTGTGGAATACCATGGCTCAATTAGGGCTTCCCAGGGTTCGCTTGTTGGACTTTTAATTTGTACATTGATGTTCCTTTCGTAACGTTTCCTGACTCTTTCAAATAAAGCTTTATCATTTGTTTTGATGAATTTTTAGCTTTCTAGATTCATTCGTTGCTTCAGAAAATCGTATTCTTCGTGGCGGAAGCTCTTGCTGTTGAACCATGCAGCAAGAGCAAAGTGCTGCAGCGTCGGGACTTGAAATTGCTTAGTTGTTGTTGCCTGTCCGTTCATTTTCAATTTCGCAAGAAATGCTGAAAATCATAAAATTCATAATGGTGAAATTCTGAGGGAAAAACAAAAAAATTAATTGAATACAGTCATCGAAATTGATTTAGCCGCATCCTATTTGTGCAATCAAATCTGGAAGTTACGCCGTAAAAGGAGTAAATAAATATAAATAGAGATTATTTTAATTTACATTTATTATTTTAAGATAATTTCAGAATATATCCAAGTAATATCATCGCTTATTCTAGAGCGAAATTGATTTAAACGCAGTCTTAAAAATCAACTTATCTACTATATATTTACACTCAAATTTAAAGAAAAAAAATATTTATAATTAGTATGACTTCTATTTCTATTTATAACGGCAAAAATTCGATGTGGCATAGATTTTACAAGATTTGATAATGTTTCAATTTCAATCGCTTCCCAACATTGTTTAATTTGTTTTTTAAGGCTTGAAATATTACTAGCTAAGATTCCCCATAGATTTTCTATGGGGTTTAGGTCAGGACTACAAGCGGGCCAATCCAAAAGTGTGATATTTCGCTCAATAAACCACTGCTTTGCATGCCTGGAAACATGGATCGCAGCATTATCTTGCTGAAAAATTAGATCCTCGTCTAAGTGTTGCTCAATAAATGGAACTAAAACGTCATCTAACAGTTCCACATAATTTTCTGAATTCATTTTATGGGATATAAAACAAATTGGTGTCGTGGCATGGTTACTGAAGGCTGCCCAAACCATAAGGCTTCCGCCTCCAAAGTTGCGGCTCATCTTGGGCGGGTTACTTTGGCGTAAGTCATGCCAATAATAACTGAATCCATCGGGTCCATCCAGATTAAATTTTTTTTCATCTGAAAAGATGACGGTTTTCCATTTATCCTCCATATCCATGTAATTTTCCGCAAACTGCAGTCGATTTTGCTTATGGTGTGGTTTGAGTAGCGGCTTTTTACAAGGTTTTTTGTACTTTATGTGGTCAGTGGATGATAAAATTTGCTGCACTCGTCTTTTAGTCACAGGCAACTCCAATGCGCTTACAATCTGACTAGCGCTTAAATGTTTTTTTGTTGCAAGAGGTATTATTTGACCACGTTGTCGAGCAGATAATTTTCTATTTCCTTTCGTATTACAATTCTTTCCGTAATTCTCACGTAGTTTTAAGTAATCCCTTACTAATTTCTCGGAACGGGAGATTTTTTGGGCAATTTTCCGATTTGAGAGGCCTAATTCTTTAAATGCCTCTATTTTAGACCTTTCTTTCACAGTGAGATACTTTTGTTTCGGCATGTTCGTGAATAATCCTGTATTACTGAAATTACTACATGAAATTTATTATACTCTTAGAGAACAATAAATACTTGCTAATGTGTATGCGTAAACGTTTAAAATTTCAAAAGAAATCTTAAAATACTGTAAAATTGTCTGTCGCGGCTAAATCAACTTCGCACTTTGAATCAACTAAAGTCAATATCTTGCAGTTATATCTCGTATGGAACTAGTACAAATTATCATTAAGCCCTAAAATGAAACATTTGCGCTCAGTTACGTGATAAAATGTCCAAACTTGTCCATGCTTGCAAGGAAATTTCGAGAAATAACGATTTTCGTTAAAAAAATTTTGTGCGGCTAAATCAATTTCGCTGACTGTAGCTAAAAAATAAATCATTTTTTTTATTTTATGAACTTGAACGTGATCATTATAAGAACGAACGAACGAACGAAAATTATCAGTCGTTTTACAAAGGAAATTGAACCGCAGAGCTCTGTTTTCATTAGAAGTGCTCCTGGGAAAGAAAATATTTCAAAATACTAACAACTATGCGATTTCATGATGATGATATGCTGATAAGGAATGTCTTTTTTTGTTTTAAATGATCAAACAATTGGCTACGGAAACTAGACCGCAGAAATCCGTTCCTCTGATGAAATCCACTTAACGTTAACATTTATGTGTTCGTGAGAATGGACAACGAACACATTGACCACAATTGATATGTTGTTTTGTAAAGGAAACTAAACCACAAAGTTTAATGTTATTATTATAAGACGTGTTCCTGAACGGAAGTATTTCACAGCTTATGATAATAAACTAATTTAAATAGCCCACGGCATTACAATAAATTCATCAAAAGTGAAGTTCTCGCCCAAGAAGAAGTAACAATGGATTCATCAAACGAGCTGCTGAAATGCAAGTCTGCAATTTTCACGAAGATCTCCGAATTAGACACCGAACGGAGGTACCGAATCATAGCAGGAGAGAGAATGGCTACAAGGTAATCTTTAATTTACAAACAATAAACTTTAAATGGTTATTAGTTTCGTTGTTTATCCTTTCTGTCTTACTTTCTATTCAAGATATGGAATGGCGATTGTAGTGAATATGGAGAACAATGCAATAGTTTTTCTGCCGTCTAGATTCAACAAGATTCCTGACGCGGTACTTGATGACTTTAATGCTGGTAAGCTCTGCTTAAATGTGGACACAACGGATTAGGTGCAGTTTCATTTAGTGGAAGTCGATGAATACATTTTCTATAAACCCTTTTAAGAGAAAGTATTGTAAAAATTAAATAAATTACTTATTTTTTAAATAAAAAAAATGTGTATTCGAAGAAAAAATATTTTTATTATTCAGTGTTTAGATGAGTAATTGTGTACAATATTTTTTTAATAGAAATGCATTTTGCTGCGCGCAAACTCCACCGTGTAGACAATAACGTTGTGTTTCAGGATATTGTTTTTTCAGTGTTTTCAGGTTGGGACACTCGAAACTCTCTTCCAAGTTGATTATAATGGCAGTATTGCCTAACAAGTTGACAAGCCAATTCTTCTTCTCCATTCCTTTAACGTATATTGTGGTGTTTCGCATATTCAGAAGTAAATATTTTTTCAGTTCCCAGAACGTTGTAAGTCCACCTTCCCATTGAAGACCGTGATGATTTTCGTACAACCAACGCGCTTGGGATTGCAGCTCTTTTGGAAGCAATACGAAGCTGAAGGGAGGGTTAAGCAGGAAATGACGATGAAAGTTTTCTTACACATTTACGAGGGCTAATTCCTTGATTATAAAGTCATTGTGCGGTCCTCTGAATCCCTGCATATCTATGATGAAAGCCGTCATGATCATGAAATGGTGCAGTTTGTGCAGGGTAGAGTGAAAACGCGATATTGAATGCAACACAAGTTTTTGAACTGCACTAGTGAGAGGATTGTACTCTATTACACGATCGTGATAGAGTAAACAGTATGTTGTAGTAAAGGGATGTACATTTTCTAAAGTTTTTATGTTTAGCCTTATGTCAACTGAGCCCGATTTTATAGAATCTTTTGACGTGAGCAATCAATTACAATATTTGGTGCTGATCTCTTATATTCATCTCGTGAGAGTAGTGGTTGGGAATGAACACCGTAATAAGATTGTTGGAAGTTGCTGTACATATCATAAAGCAGAGAAAATCGATCGCGTGCAAATTTTATATTCATATCATCGTACGGATACGATTCTGAATTTAAATATACTTTGATATTGGTGAAGTCACAATTATCGAGTTTGCTAGCATCCTTATCTTTGAGATTTTTTCGATTTGTCTGTAAAGCAAAAATGATATATCGAGGTTTTTCAAGCTGACTTGTAATTTTCACACTCCAGACATGATCTGTGGTTGTTGGTAAGACCGGATATTCGTACAGCTCCCAGTTTCGAAAACTCACTTGAATTGGATGGGCCGATTCAATATATTTTAACATGGATAGTTTTTCAGAACCATCTACGGTAACATGTAGCACCTTCCAGTGAAGCTTGAAAATTTTGAAATGCACATCATCAGTGGGTGAATGGAATGCGTTTTCATCACTTCTGGTACGAACAAGAATAAGCTCGTGTTTGGCATTCACGATAATCTTTTTGTAATCTTCAGCAAATCCTAAGAGGATTCTCAGTGGTACACAAAAGTTGAAATAGCCACTTGACGGCGTGATGTATTCGTTTGGTGACCAGCCGGCATTAGAGAACATTTTACTTTCATTTTCATTAAGGGATATGTAGTTTTTCATTGTTGATGTTATTCCCACATTTTTGTTACGGTCAATTTCAACTCCATTCAGTTCGTATCTGATCTCATCAAACAGAAATGCAATGGCGTTATTCATTAGTTTAGCAGATGTAGATGCTCTTCCATCTGCTTTTTTAGTTAGCGCACCTTCAATGTAGATGAAACTTTGACTTGGTAAAATACAAAAATCCTGTTGTTGTAGTGGTATTCTTATCTCATCACTGGAGTTAAATGATGATAAAAATGAAGAATAACTGTGGTATTCAATTTTAGAAATGCTATTGTCATAGCTGGCTTTACGTGTGATGTTCAGAAGATCATTCATTTTTTAATTTAAACTTCAATAGTTTCAAGTACTGCTTGTTTCGTAATGTTAAACGCGATCTGACTCGTTCAATTTTCTTCTTTGCACTAATTGAGTTTAGATTGATGGACGGGTATTTATCATTGTTATAAAGCAGAATTCTGGAGCTTCAAGTGAAGTCTGATAGTTATCGTCTCCCCCTTGAAGTTTATTGTGTCACCGTCTTGACCAATGAGTTTAAGAGTAAGCGTGGTTATTCGTTTGACGTTTACCGGCAAATAAATTACATTACTAGAAACTCTCCTATTTTATAGCCTGGTCCTACCTCTGGTGAGAATTCGTGTATTGTGTGCGAACGAATATTATTAATATAAGAATTTCCAACAAGGTTGCAGTCAATCCTTATGACGTTTACTTTGCTTATATTTACAGGTAGATCCGAAGTATGTTTCAAGTTCACTTGTAATTCGCGTTTAGCAAATCCCAATAATTGTCCAATGGATCTTTCTTTATTGAAGTAAACAGGAAAATTTGACTTGATTTCACTTCTGAGGGTATTATTATTGGCACGTACTAAAAACTTTATGTTATCATTTATCTTCGATAGCTCTTTATACAGATAGTTGGCAATATCATCAATTTCGTACGATCCCACGGGAATTTCTATAACATGCTTCCCAATATGCAGTAAATAATTTTTTTCGTCAACATTAGGTATAGAATTGTATGTTTGAAAATCAACAAGTTCGCATACATACACATCTGGCAATTCGATAGGTGGAAAATATTCTGTTGTAAGAGTGGACGTATTTCCACTTACAGTTAATGTTAGTGACATGACAGTATAGAGAACAATGATTGGTTTTTAGTTTTTCAAAAGTATTTATTTGTTTAGATAAATTGGAAAAAAATTACAAAAGTTTATACAAAAATTTTAAACATAAATGTCCACCGTTGTATGAATTATAGATTTGATAAGTTTTACAGTTGTATTCAATACCAACGCCTAAATAATCTATTAATTCTCTCGGAGGAGGTAAATTTTCAAAACTATCAAAGTATTCTAGATTATAGTTTTTCTTCTTGTACGCTACCCAATGAGTGCCAGAGCCTTTGTTACTATCGAGATTGACAATACCACACTCGTTTTGAATTGAAAATCCTTTCGGTAAATCATTCCGCATAAAAACTCCTCTAAAGTGAGGCAAGAATCGTGCAAATTTCCTTAAGTCATTCTCATTTAATGCTCTATCAGGTAGCGTTGTTAAGAGTTTTTTGAAGCAGGATTTAAAAACAAGCCCAATCCTTTCCGGTACGGTTTTAAGTGCAAACCGTGACCCACTGCTATTTCCTCCATTGTCTGGTTATGTCACTTTTTTTCTTCGAGTGTCTTTTTGGCATTGTTTGCGTCGTTAACAGCTTTAGCTATTCCAGCAGGCCCACCTGATAAAGCACCTATAGCAGATAAACCCGCGAAAATAGGGACGAGAAACGGTAAAACTCCACCAACTTTAGGAATGGGTATTATTCTTGGAGTTTTGCAAGACTTCCATTTCCTCTTAGTTATATTTCTGGCAGCAGCTAAGGCCATTTTAATACTCGTTTGCAGGTTTTCAGGCTTCTGTTTTTTGATGATTTTTCGTACTTTGGAAACAACTGTTCCGAATTTTGGATTGCGTTTCAAACCCATTCCTACTTTTACTTTAGCTTTCATCATGTTGGTTACAAGTAATCCGTTGGCACGTTCGGGTAAACCAGCATCCGTTGACTTGACTCGTTGCCACGCCTTTTCGGCTAGTATTTTATCCAGTAAATGACGATCACTCGTATCTTTAAATTTCGAATATCCAATATCATGCTCTTTGCAGGCTTGGTCTAATAAATTTATGCCGGGATCACCTCTCGCAAGTCATTCTTTTAATTTTGTACCAGGACCACAGTATTGGTAACCAGGTAAATGTAGCTCAATAGGTAGTTTATTAATGAGCGTATTAATAAACCCTCTTCCGCTCACCACTTTTCGTGATCTACTACTATATTTCTGTTTGTGATCAATCATTTTATACTTATCGGGGGGCTTCTTTGTTGGTTACATACGCTTCCATGTCGTTCAACAGCTGTTGGTAGACTATATAACTTCCAACAACAAAAAAGAAACCTAGTTACTATTATTATTTTAATGTTAAATGTTTTAGTCAAACGAAGGATGCGCTTCAATCAACAACAGCAAAAGTTGACGGTGGAAAATGTTGATTTTGCAAATGAAACCAAAATAATAAACATAGCGATTTACTACCTAGTAGCGTTCGTTATTGTGGGTCCTTCAAAGTGTGGCAAAACCAACGTTATGATTTCCCTGCTAAAACATCCAAATGGTGTTAAATTTGAAAATATTTATATCTTTTCCAAAACATTACATCAACCGAAATAAAGATACTTGAAGGAGGCTGTTAAATCTATTTCCGGACTAGGCTTTCATACATTTTCAAACAACAGTGAAGTGATTGCAACGGAAAAGCCACGTCAAATTCTGTATTTATTTTCGATGATATTGCCACTGAGAAACAAGATAACGTTCGATCACATTTCTGTATGGGACGACTTCATAACATTGACAGTTTTTATTTATGTCAAACCTATACAAGAATACCGAAACATCTCATTCGAGATAATGCTAATTTTATGGTTATATTTAAACAAGATGAGATGAATTTAAGGCATATTTACAATGATCATGTGAACACCGACATGACTTTCGAACAGTTTAAAATCATGTGCAAAAAATGTTGGAATGATAAATACGGATTTTGTGTAATTGATAAAGATAGCTCCTTAGTTAAGGGTCCGTATAGAAAGGGATTCGATATATTCATAATACTATAAAAGCAAGGCATAATATCAAAGCAATTGAAAATATCAAAATGCATTCGTAGATTTCCACATCACCACAGGGGTACTACGCTGATGCGTTACCGTTTTTTAGTTAATCGGTTCCCCCAGTAGGCCTATTATTATCCATCAATACTCTAAAAGCAAATCATAACATCGAACCAATTTATAAACGGATTAGATCTTTAACCAAAAAGAACAGTTTAGCAATTCATACCAGCTTAATGCAGTCAGATAGCTGTTCAATACAGTTTGATGCAGTTTAATAGCTGTTCAATAGAGTTTGATGCAGTTTAATAGCTGTTCAATAGAGTTTGATAGCAGATCAATTCGATTTGAGGTGGGAAACAGTGAAAATAATTCCAAACAATTAGAAAAGCACCTGAACCGAATTAAGTACAGCAAAAATAATTATAAAATCAAATTGAAACCTATTGAAAGAATAGTTCAAACTATTTTGGAGGCATTTGGAAAGATACCCAATTGTTATCGCTGTTGTTGTTATCGTTCCCATGAACAACAATGAAACGTGAAATGCATGATAAACAATTGCTTAGTGATATTGTAAAGCCGACGGATTCGATAAGGAAAAAGTATCAAGAGCTTAAAGCCAATAAAGTGGGAACACAGATACAGTTGGAGGAAACATTTAAGCCAATCACAAAGCCTCTGAATGAATTTGTTAAAAAAGCCAAGTTTTTCCAAGACTCAGATATAAAAAATGAAATAAAAGAAGAGTTGACGCCGCGGTCGGCATCGACACCTTCAGTTCAAGTCAAATACGAACAACAAATAGGATCAGCGGGAGACACTTACGATGAAGTCAACTTTAAAACTCCCACATCAAAGTTTAAGCGAAAACCATTGAAGTAAGAGAAGAGGAAACGAAATACCCGTGTCGGTGTGTATATGTGAGTGAAACCAAAAAGGTTTAAATTTATGGTCACACTCTTTTTCTTTTTGGTCAGCTAAACGATTAGCGCGCGTAAGTGGTAAAGTTTTTCTCGCCATATTTTGTGCGAAGTTAGATGCAAAGGTGGCGGTATTGTAGGGGCACTAAATTTTCGTTGTGAGAAAGTAATCAATTAGTTTAAATTTTCATATGCAAAATTTTTCAGTTTTCCGAAAAACGAAGTAAAAAAATCGCTTTGGTTGTACGCCATCGGACGGATTGGCATGTTTGTAAAGGCACATAATGTCATCTGATCCAAGCACTTCTATGCACATGATCTGGTTACTACATCCAATAAGACATTGCTTTTTGAAGATGCCGTTCCAGCGTTAAAGCTTGAGCCTGCCAATATTGACGTACATGGTGTTGAAGTAGTAAGCAAAATAATATTTCCAGCAGCTAAGCTGTAACTCCGCCAAAGCCGGTCCCAAGCCCGGTTTCTTGTGTGTTTAGTTCTGTGAATGCATTTCTATTTTCATAATTTGGAAAATTCAGAACCAGAACTATGTACGCAATGAAAGGAGGAGGGGGCTTACCATTACTCCTCTCTAAATTTTCTTTTCCCATTTAATCGTCTAAGCGCCTGGCTCATTTACAAACCAAATGAACTGCATTTTGCTGCTCAGCTTTTCGATGAAATACGGAGAATTCCAAATGTTATCCAAAAATTTCATATTTTCAAACACATCAAGTGAAGCAGTATTCTTAAAAATTCATGCTTAATCAAACCTTACATTCCTTCAACTAACACTAACTTTAAAAAAACATCATTTATTTATATCTGAGGTGATTCAAAAAGATATTCAAATTTTTCCCTCCGAAAAGTTGCACCCATCCATCTACGCATTTCACTTTTTAGGTTGTATTGGTGGGCACAAATACATTTTAGCAATTGGGTACGATAATTTTGTTGATCACCGCTTCCTCTTCTCTTACTTCAATGGCGAAAACTTAATCTCACCACCACCACCTCATCCTAATCTTCCACAAAGGCTGTTCGTAAATATGTCTCCAGTCCAGAAGGGCGCCAACATGTCAGGGAATACATGATAAAGAACCAATTTTTGGATACACCTATGAAATATTTGGGTATATATATAAATGAACCATCTTCAATTGACAACGTATATGGGGTATATAAAGATGACCTTGGTGATGGAGAACAGTGGAAAATAGGAAATTAAAATTTCGTGATCGATGGCAATGCAATACTTGTAGATGGTAAATCATATACTGGAACTCCAGGTTTATACGAACTGCTTTTTATGAAGCACCCAGATGGAACTATAAATAACAATGATTTGGAAAATTTTAAAAGTATTCTTTTACACTCGAATGCTCACAGACGTTCTTACGATCCTGCTAGTCAAATAAACGGAAGTCGAAGTGTCAAATATACAAAAATAATTGCGAAATTCTTAAACAGCAACAAGGTCGGGAGTGGCCTAAGACAAACATCCAACCTTGAACGCAAGGACTATATTTCAATGAAAACATCCGATAAACAGAAAGACTACATATATTGGGATGACCCTAATGAATTAGTGGATCGTTTGCGGGTACTTATTGCATCTCAACAAGCAGGTCACGATAATCATAACAACGAAATTGTATCAATCATTGAAGAATTGAAAGAATCGCAAATAATAGAATAAATACGTTAGCAGTAGTCATCGTAAGCTTAATGGGTATTGATAAATTTGGTCGATTTTCAAATGAAAGAGGAGGACTGCGTGGTTTGCCTGGAGTCCAGGGTTCTCCAGGTCCTCAAGGATATCCAGGTCCTCAAGGACCTCCAGGTCCTCAAGGGTCGAATGGTGAACAAGGAGCACCAGGCTCGCAAGGAACACCAGGAGTGGAAGGAAAACCTGGTAAAGATGGCGCACCAGGAGTAGGTTTCCATAAAATGAAAACTGGCGATTACATCCTAAATTTTAAACGATTGGAGAATCTTGGAGAGGCGATAAAAAATGATGATGCTTCTACAAAAACAACGTTGATATTAATATTGAAAAACTTAAGAGATATATAGATAAATATATCCAGAAACAATAATAATAATAATCACGCAAACAATATACATAGGTGAATAGTGAAACCTTTAAGCATACAATTACTAAAAATACAACGCAAAATTTTAGTTCATTCTAAAATGAGCAAACGACAAGTTGTGGACGAATTACATACACCCGCTCGGAAAAATTTTAAGCGACGGCGAGTTATAACAATAGGTTTAGATGACCTGTGGCAGGCAGATTTGGTTGAAATGGGAGTATATGCGAGTGAAAGTACGGGGTTTCGCTTTCTTCTCACGATCATTGACACGTTTTCAAAGTTTGCCTGGGCGATTCCCATCAAATCCAAGACTGGAAAAGAAGTTACTATGGCGATGGCTCACATACTACAACAAGGACGCATTCCTAAAAAGTTGCAAACTGACAATGGAAAAGAATTCTACAATAGTCTTTTCGAAAACATCATGGAAAAATATCAAATAAACCATTATTCCACTTATAGTTCTCTCAAGGCTGCAATTGTTGAACGATTCAATCGTACGCTGAAGTCCATGATGTGGAAGGAGTTTAGTATGAATGGAAATTACAAGTGGATTAGTATAGTTGATGATCTCGTTGAGGTGTATAATAATAAAGAGCACCGAACAATAAAAATGGCTCCCTCTGCTGTCAATAGTTTCAACGAAAAATTGCTTTTGTCTACCGTATATAACAATATTAAAGTGATGGCTCCATTTAAATATAACGTGGGTGATCATGTTCGAATCAGTAAATACAAGCATGTATTTGAAAAGGGCTATACACCAAACTGGACCACGGAGATTTTCAGGATTCGGCAATTTCGGATAACCAACCCCGTCACATACCTATTAGAAGATTATAAAGGAAATAAGATTGAAGGTTGTTTTTATGAACTTGAACTGCTAAAAGCTAAGAACCCGTCGTTTTATCTTGTGGAAAAAGTGTTAAAAAGGAGGGGAAATAAAGCATTTGTAAAGTGGTTGGGGTTTTCAGAAGAACACAATGCCTGGATAAATGTTAAAAACATGATGTTAAAATAATAATGATTATGAAAGATTGTTAATTTTAAGATTCAAATAAAATTTATTTATTTAATAATCGCTTATATAGTTGAACAAGTTTTTTCATTTGACACAATTTTCTATGTACACTATAGCATTCACAAGTATCTGGTCCTGATTTCGCATCATTATGAGCCCAAGGATAGCTCACATAATGCTTTCCAAACTTGC
This sequence comes from Oxycera nigricornis, assembly GCA_963942545.1. Taxonomy (NCBI): domain Eukaryota; kingdom Metazoa; phylum Arthropoda; class Insecta; order Diptera; family Stratiomyidae; genus Oxycera; species Oxycera nigricornis. Next base: position 38,461,488 of record OZ012661.1, on the reverse strand, counting down.
TGACATTCTGTTCCATGGTAATATATGGCTTCATAAACGTATAGTCTCTTGAAAATTCGTTGAAGTGCTCCGCAAATATTAGTTCCTTGTTGTTGTTAAAAAAATGTTTGTAATATTCAATACAAAGTTGAAGGTCGTTAATATCATTGATATTGGTGTAGTTTTTCTCCATTTTCAGATCGTTAACGTGCGCAGCAGCTGGTGGTCCAGTAAATACTCATGGTATATGTTTGTTTCATATTCGTTAAATAGAAAAATTCTATATATGACTTATAATTCGGATCTTGTTGTCTTATATATTCAACTTCACCATTGCTAAGAATTCTCTCCGCTTCGAACTCATTATACTCGTAGCACGTGATTTTAAGTGATCGTTTCGAATAGTTACTATCGTATGTGCATCGAGCTGTTAAAATTTTATCATCATCGAACTCTAATTTAAAATGTCTGTAAAAAATATGTTCACTCTCGATTATTCCAGCTATTTCCAATTCGTTCTTTATTAAATCTTGCCGAAATCCTTCGATTGCTTCATCAACTGTGATAAATTTCTTTACTGATGGTTGTACTGTAGTTGTTGCTGTGGAAGGTGTTATCGTTAAACCCTCTGATGGTATAACGCCTGATGATGAAATTCCTTCATCATTTTGAAATGATGTTTCCGTTGTTGTTGTAGTTGAAGCGGTACTTATAGTCATCAATAGAAAAGATAATGCTATCTGCACTGTCTTGTTATTAGGCAATGCAAGATTAAATTTTAAATTGTTAGTGCTGTTGTTGTCACTAAGAGACACCACTGGCACTGGATTACATTGAAAACAATATACCCAAACTCCCAATTGAAGAAGTATATTTAGAAACTTCATTTTCAATCACTTTCCAAAAACGAGCTGATTTCATACATTCAATCCTGAATCTATTTATACTATTTCACTTGAAAGAGAGATGAAAAAAACACATTTTTTTAAATTTCTTATGTTCTTTTACATTTATTTCACAATTTGCCATAATGTCTTATGAGTCTATGTTTTGTACATTTATTTTCAACTCCTTTCCTCTCTCTTATACTAATACTAATCTGTATCCATTACGATATTTATTTGTCCCCAAGCGTATGTGCTAACCTTCCCTTATATATCGCTTATCATCTGAAAAACTTAATGCTACCTTATTTATACATTCAGTATATAAATTGTGCAGCTTAGATCTAAATACATACATACTACCTCTAAATATTTTTTCCTATACAAGCAATCTCGATAATTATGTAAAGTTAAGCCGTTCATTACAATTTTCTTAACTCCTTTGGCTTTCTTAATCACATCACCACTATCTACACTTAATGATTACATTTTGGGTCTCAACCCTACAAATTCTGTCATAAGCTTGCCATTGTTCTCGTCCTTCATCATGCCCAATACTTTACCATTTTTCTGCGGGATATTGAACGGGTTATTGATGGCGTACTCTGAAGTATCAAAGTGATCATCAATATCATGTAAAATATCTTCGTAGAAATCATCAGTTTCAATAGTGTAGATGAATGAGTCCGTGTCCATATAGTTGAGAGTGATGTTTTTGTCATACTTGCGTTTCAAGAAGCTGTAATGAAAACCATACACCTTCAGCTTTGACAAGTCGAGAACGGTGAACCCAAGGTAGATCGGTCTATTGTATGTAGTATGCACTCGATTCATTCGTATAGCTGCCATGTTTTTTGTAAATACAGCAGCGCTATGAAAATTTGGCTTCGATATTAGATTTCGAGCTCCCGAATGTCTACCCCGACTCTCCCAATCTGTTACCATTCTAACGTCTTTCCTTTTGTCTACGTTTTCCATGGTTTTCCCATATACCGCATTATTTAACAATTTAAAAAAGTTTTTCTCAAACGAATTTGTGCACCTTTTGGGGTGAAATGTATTTAGATCAATGTACTGCTTCATCCAAGCAGATTGTCTAAACTGCAAAGCTCTATGGACACGGGTCAATTTCATGCCATTTGCAATGCATTGTTGTAGATTTCGGTAATGGATGACATACTTTTGCTTATCCGTTAAATCGACAATCAGTTTTGAAGTTTTAGAATCTTGCACTGCTTTGTTCTCCGCACAAAAAGGTAAATCGTTATGTTTATCATGTATTGCAGTCGGATATTCCAGATCGACTTCGAATATGTAGCCAATATCCAAGTCTGCTGCAATACCATGAACATCAATGTCATCTGGATTTTCAACCCACTTAAAGTCGCATTCAGGAAGTGGTTGCGACATTGGCCACCCATACAAATTATTCGCATCCAAGTAGAGTAGATACATAGATGGATCTTCCTTCTTATAATTTGCCATATACTTATTATTGGCGATTGAATGGCGGTGCGAGCATTGAGTGATTCCACCTCTAATACCTCGTTTGACGAAATGATACATGGTTATATTAGTCAATAATTCAAGTCGAATGGATGTTGTTTTGAGCATTGCGTCCCACGATAAACCTGGAGTTGTTTAATACTGACATGGATCTAAACCATATATATTTCGACACACTTTCCTGAAATTTTCGAACACATCGGTCAGAAGTAGCACATCCGTTTTAAAATATAGTTCTAAATAGTCCGACATCACAATGCAATTAAACTCTTTCCAAACATTTTGCGCATGTCGGTAGTCATTCTCATTACACTCACTATTTGATATTTTATTAAAAAATTTATCGCGAGGCGGCAGGCAAGGTTCATTTAGTCGTCCCCATGAATTTATGTAATCATAGGGAAACACACCTTTTCGCGTAAGTAAATTGAATTTCTCCCCATAACCGTATGCCGAAGACACAGTTTTTAAATCATCACGAGATAAATTTTTTACAAGAGCATCCAAACTGCTTTGCATAAATCTGATTGAGTCTAAAAATCTCAGCTCAATCGTTTCGTTAAAGCCATCAACTTTTATGCGCTTTGAAAATGAAACGTACAGTTCCTTATTCATCGGTATAAGCGATATATCACCATCAACCATATTCAACTCCTTGATGAATAAATGACAATCGTACCCTGAAAGGTTATGGAACAATATAGGAATGAATTTTGGTACCCGGTATAATAAATTGCATGAATTATGCGCGGGACCTCTATATTTGCCCGTGAAATGGCAATGATCAATTATGGCATACAGCCGATTCGTTTCGAATTTTTTTTTCTTCCTCTGGGGCTAGCACATCCATTGGCTTAGATTCTTTAATATAATTGACCCAGTACCAATTTACATCACTTACAAGCGAATCAACAAATTTCATTGGTGAGTCTGCCCCCTTATATAGCCTAAACCTATCTAGTTCTGAGTTAAACGAACATTTTACATAATACGCAAAAGCGCATGGTATATGCTCCTGCAGTTGCGTTGATGAAGAATTACTTGGACCAGGCACACAGGTATCTATGTCTTGCAGAAGACACTCGAAGTCAGCATAAATCACAAACGGAACATCAAGCTGTCGTTCATAGTTCTTATATTCTAATATTGACTTTTCTGGTGTCACCATTTTTGTAACGATACGGCCGCAATCATTTTTATGCTCCTCGAGCTTTTCGTCGCTCCGAAAATGCTGCAAACACTGATTGCACACATAAATGGTATTGCGATGCAATGTTTGCTCTGAACGAATTAATCTGCGGGAAAATTAAAACAACAAATTATATCTAGGTATAGTATATAAAAAAGCTTTAAATCTAGCAAATCTTGAAATGTTCTCTATCCAAACATAGTGGAAATTATCGTTGACCTGCAGCAGCAGCAAATTTATGTGATGCCTCTTCTTCTTCTTTGTAATATGGTATGTACCTATAACTTTTCTGGTTTCCGCATCGTAACCAAATACATTTATACGGATGGAATAATTCAGCTCCTCAAAAGTTTCAATGTCTTCAACCTTGAGAGGAAACTCGAGTCCGCAGAAATTTACAACAATACCATTCCTCAGCGTAATAACGCCGGCAGTTATATCCGCGATCCGGTATGAGAGTGACCGCTTAGCATTATCAACTGGATACAAGGCAGATATTACGCTCCATTTGAAGCAATATTGGTCCCGGTTCATTACATTAGTGCATGCTTTTTTGTCAGCTAAGTGTTTTGGCAGTGCAGTATAGCTCTTTCCTCTCAGCGGCTTGTTGTCATTTACATTCAGCTCACAATGAGTAATCTTCATTAGAGCCCATCCACTATCTTTCTCCTGGAACTCTTCCATTTTCCTTCTTATTTAAATTTTCATGCTGCTAAATTTCTCATTCAATTCATATCGCTTAAGTACTCTGCTCATTTGGGTATGAAATGACTTGATGCTCACTACACATTCAGTATCAAGCCCTTTATCAGCAGCAGAGTCCATTTTTATGAACTCTGCGAAGAGTTCAATATTAAATTGAATAGACCCTCGCTTGTTCAATACTTCACTGAGGTACTGCATTAATGGATCCTCCATCCTCCTCAAAAACTCATCCGCATCCAACAAATTCTCATCTTTATTTTCAAAGATAAGAGTTTCGATTCGATTCGATTTTCATTAAATAGCTCCGCCGAATTTTTCTTATGTAGGTTGGATCGTGAATGGTATGACCACTGCGAACTTTGTATTTCCATATTGCAATGCTCGCAATGCATATTGATAAAATATGATATATTTTTTTTCTCAAAACCTAAAAGCAAAAAGAAAAAAATCAATGTCAGTTCCTTGGTAAAACGCGGGGAAGTCTACGAATGGATATGAATAATTCATACGTTGGACATCGACAACCAATTCGTTCTCAATGCAATCTATACCCGCACACGATGCGCGGTATGACTCATCCTTTCGCTAACGCAAAAGAAAATATTCAACACTTTTCACTTTAAACTTTTCCAACAAATGTATAAACGTATAAACCAACCAACGATCAATACCAGCGCGGTATGACTCATTTTTTCACGCACATAAACAAAAGATTCAACACTTTCCACTTTAAACTGTTTCGATAAACAGAACTACGTATAGGGCCACGATTAATACGAAAAAAGATACTTTCTGTCGGCGCGTGTGGGCATGAAGATACAATAAATATAATAATTTAACATGTATTCCGTTAATATGCAATTTTCCCTTTCCAAAAATCAAAAAATACAAAATATGTAATAAAATTATTATCATTTTACATATATTCTTTCACTAACGCAAAAGAAAATATTTAACACTTTTCACTTTAAACTTTTCCAACAATTTCGTTAATATGCAACTTTCACTTTCCAAAAATCAAAAAATACAAAATATGAAATAACATTATTATCATTTTATATATATTTGTTTAATATACAAACTTCACCTATAACAACAATATAAATATATATATATATATATATATATATATATATATATATATATATATATATATATATATTTACATATATATATATAAATGTATATGAAGTACTCACCAAATCAAACGTACCTTACAACTGAGTGCAGTTGTCTCTATATTTCACAGTCACAGTTGTTTTTTCACTTGCACTGTTTTCACTTCCACTGTCTTTTTAATAATATTTATTAAATTCGCATATTTGAACATGTTCGGAAGTGAAGCAACCACAACAGCAGGTTTCTAATCATAATTCTATCAAAATAAATTTCAATCATATGAAGAAACATTGTTCCCAAGAAGATTAGAAAACCGCATAAAAATATTCCCATAAACCAATCCAATTCCCATTATCAAAATAAATTTGCTTGCGGTGAGCACTCACCTCCGGCACTACAAAACTAGTCAACTCATATGCTGATAAGAACTCCAAGCACTAACTTGGCACGCCACTCCTTATCTCCCGCCGGCAGAACTGTATACTCTTGCGCGCTGCAATACGCGGCTTATCAGCCCAACGAAATTCGCTTTCATTCAATACCTAACATGAAAAAAATGATAAGCTACTCGCGTCTGTCTGGTAATAACCTGAATCATTCACACTATTCCTACTGAACTAGCCATTCATTCGTCATACATTGTCATCGGAATCCCCTTATCACATACGAAGCACATCATCACAAATACACACTCCTTATCACCAAAGACCGGAAGCCGGCTAACCACAAACATTTTTCATACAAAGTCACCAATGTTCCTTCCAATGTTCCTTCCAATGTTCCTTCAAGGTCAAAGTGACCCAGAAGGAACATATTTATACTACTACCATAAAAAGAAAAATGTAACATTCATATGGGATGATAAATCCGGAAATGGTTTTCAAACATTGAAAAAAAAATTCAACTCAGATTTCATCAAGTCATTCACTTTAACGACAAATGTATCAAGCTATGTACTGAAAGCAATCTTGTTACAGTGTGAAATTCGAATGGATGTACATACGCAACATAAGTTGAATAAACTTTCCATCTAAAAGTTTAACTTTTAACGGTAAAGTGGTTGTAAACAGTTGAAGTGAAATCAAAGCTTATTGTCGGATCATTCCTTGTAATAAAAACCATATTCAGTCATAGAACAAAAGCACGAAAAAGAAAGTTTCTCTATTATGTAGTAAAGAAGCAAAATATAACTGGAAATTTGAAAAATATGAAAGGTAGGAAAAGTACATCTACTTTTGAAAAACAAGGTACACATATATGATTATCAGTTTCACTGGATGTCTGGGTCATCAATTTCGAAGTCGTAGATGTAGCTAATACTTCAATTTTATTATCAATTTTAACATAATCATTCATCATACTGCAGTTGAATGTTTACTGTTAGGGGATTGACGATTTCCAGCGAGAATAACCTTTGAACTTCAAGCTTTTATCGGGTATCAATGCGTGTGCATACATAACGAAAGGGCTGAAGAACAACAGATTAAAGGCTGTTATATTTCTACAGTGTTTTACAACAATTTCAAATTCGTCTTTTCAATCGCATGCTGTATGCGTGTAGTAACGTGGTTTGACATCAAGCTGTGGTGCCTATAAGCGAAAATAGCTCTCAATTTAAATAAAGTACGGACATCTCGAGCTGTCAACAATATGAAACAAATGATGCAAAAATTACCTTTCCTCCTAAGCTCGCGCACAAAAAAACGAGTGAAAGCACACAAGAAAAAATTTCTCCAAGTGGAACTGGACAAGTGTATTGTGGCGTAGCCGTCATTGTGTGTCAGGAATTCGTGAACGTATACACGCCATTGCCGAAGTAGTTTGCGCATAACATGTGTACCGATACAAATTAGAACACTTATTTGCGTGCACAATTCCTAACCGTGAATTGTGTAGTAGAGTTGCGGCTATTTAGCTCTAGTGTCTATGCCATTTATTTTTTATGCTATGATTTAAATGAAGAAGCGTAAGTATGTTCGAACAGAAGATTAGTGTTGTGAACTAAATTGTTTATTTTTTCTACTGAAGAAGTGTTTTTCTGCAGTGTCAGGTAAAGTTCGGTGTGTTTTTCAATACACTTTGTGCTAGAAAAGTGTTTTTCACTGGCAGCAGCGATAAAAAGCAACTTAGAAGCTTTCCCACTGATTAATTCAGTACGAAATCATGACATATCAACTGAGAGATTCGAAATTTGTTGTTGTTTCTATTTCCTTCTCTTTTCAGGCGAAATTTCTGGCACAAGTATTGATTTTCGCAAATAGAACCACTTTTCCGATAGAGTTAAAATAATCATGAAACTAGTTCACGTCACTTACAGAATGCATTGTACTTTGAAACGTTTGATAAAATTGATGTTATGTCGTAACTTAATGATGCTCATGCAAATTTTATTCCTCCACACAGCGAATCAATGAAAAATTGATGTGTCCCGAATATGTTAATTAACTAAAACTATGACAGTCTTAATTTAAGCTATCTTGGCAATGAGAAAGAAATAAGCTGGAACTACAATTAACATACTGGGCTGGGAGTCGAGTTTGTCTAATTCCTTTGTGGCAGTCTAAGTAGCTATCCAGAATAGTCAAATCTTGATCAAACTTATGTTAAACTATAATAACCTATGAGGTGTCTTCAGCTGATCGTGGCCCGATTCTTCTTGAACATACACAATAGGTACAATGCAAGCATTAACACTAAGAAGGTCGCGCCGGATCTGAGAGATCCACGATGTGTGTTTAGATCTGTGCATTGCAACCGCTTTGATTCTACAGCTAGTGATTCTCAGTATCCTCCTGAATCTGGTATCCATATTTTTTGATTGGGTCGTCGCTGTAAACGTTTGTGGATATTTCCAGGAAATTGACATTGGACGCTGATCCGGTAATGGCATTGTATCTCACAGATCCTATGCGACCTTCTATGTAGCTTTGAGATGCGCGACGTTTCCAGTGTTAGTAAAAGATTTCCTGATTGGAGCTGTGTTGACAGCTCATTTGAGCCCAGAACCTCACTTTCAGCATAGCACGAACACTCTTAACTGCCAAAATAAATATGAAACAAAGCATGCATAAAAACCCATTCATAAGAAAGAACGCTCTGATTTCCGTTTCGAAACTTACATGCGAAAGAGGGGGTTGAAACTCATATTCAAATTTCCCAAGGTGGAATTTAGTATATGTAGAGTGACGAGTCAGCCATTTTATATAAGTTGTTTGTGTAGATGTACATGTTAAATTCTAACTTTTGGCAAGTGTTCGTAGAATCAACGAATACGGCGAGCACACAGTAAAAATTACTAGGGATGCCTCGATACGCCTTTTTGCCGATACGATACTGATACCGATACTCTTATAAAAATATCGGCGATACCGCTTATAGAATTGAAAAATGTAGGTCAAATAAATAAAACACAAGTCAGGCTAATTTTTTTAATTAATATAAAAAATATAGACAGGTTGAGATTAGTTAATACATAGTTTTAATAATTGAAATTAACATCAACAAAATTATTGTTTAAAAAATAAACTATTATCAAGTTTTGCCGAGAAACGCGATTTTGCAAGTCTGATTGAATTGGATCTGCGGTGAAAAATAATCTCTCAGATACGACAGAACTTATTTGGAAACTAAAGTACTTTTGAGCCAATTTTTTTTAAGTTTGGGTATAAGACGCCATTGCGCCAGAAAACGAACGGATCTGCATCTCTGGATATATAAGGAGACCTTAGGTATCTCTCGACTTCTTCTTTGAGACAGAGTAGACATATTTTCACAAACGCTCCGAAGCCCACCACTCGTAGGCATCTCAGAATTTACAGTTCCAGTACTATTTGTAGGTGTGACCGTGTCTGAAATAGTTTCGGAATGCAGTGCTACATCAAAATCAAGTAACTGAACAATACGCTTTTTTGTCGTAGTTATTATAGACTTTGATTGAAGATAAGAAATAAATGCGAAATATCATGAAAGTCACTCATTATTTACGACCTTATACAGATAAGCATAAATTGCAGCGTGAAATTTTATGTCCTCAAACCAGATTAACTGCAGGTATGTTGTTTTTATGAAACTTTAATTACAATCATATAATAAGTAATGTTTATAAAACAAAATCAAGCATCAGCTTCTGATAATATCACGGACAGAGATATGTATCTTTTTGTCGTGGGTGGAACAATCTTATACCTTTCGTTGCTGCATCGAAGGACGATTAGAAGTCGGGGAACTTTATTTGAGCGACCAGAATAATGATGATATAGTTTTGCATTCGAAAAAATTGACTATGTTGAAAATAATGGGTCTAAGTAATGTTGCAATAAAATGTAATATTCTTGACTTCGAGAATATATTTTCATTGCAAACAGTTCAGTTTATTTTTTACATTTTCCAGTGAAGAAGAAAACATAACCTACGTGCAAACAGTCTATATGTGCCTTAACAGTTACTGTGCAAGCATGGTTTACAGTAGTTGAATTAAAACTAGATGGCCAATGAAAAGGTAACAGGGTTCAGATGCTGGAACTTAGTTTCAGTTTCCACATAGAATAATCTGTAATTTGTTGCGTTTGGACTGTGCAAGGCAAGCTAGATGCTTCACAAGTGCCACATATACAGAGAGGTTGACACTGATTCCCTGCTGCCTTTTACGCGTTTATATACATCTTGTTCCACAGTCCTACATAAGCCGAACACGTAAGAGGGAACTTCATTTCTTTTCTTCGATAATACTCACTGCGCTGCAAATTTTTGATTTCCGGCACTGTTTCTTTATTAATTAGTGCTGATGCGGTAGTTTCAAAAAAATGCATTGCCTCTTCGTTTATCTATATTCTTTAATAAATAGAACAACGAAGAAGGAACTTTATTTAATTCTCGTAACATATCAGTCACTTTTTCACACATTGCTTGGTGGGTCACTTGTGCTTACGTATTCTGAACACGTTATTTCCGCACACTTTTCAATACTTTTATTTATTTTTTCACTGAAAAAGCTAACATTTACGAGCGATTTTTCGATCCTTGCAATATATAAAGATTCCATAAGATATTAACGAAATAGTAAACTTAGATATATTTTTCACTTTTCAAGTTCGAAGCCTTTCGAAAACTAACTAATTTGACTCGAGTCGCGGTTTTTTGAACGTTTGCCCTCGAAAGTGCATATTTTGGCACGCGGGTCAACGGTACAATCCAAACACTCTCGTTCCATCTATCTGCAACTAACTCTCAACCCGATAACGGTCCCACGGTCAAGCACATGGCACCTTCTAAAGTGGCAACAGTGGAAGCCTGGTTTGCGAGTTGTGGTGATAATGTTCGGGGTTGTGGCTTCCGAACAGTCAGAGGCATTTCGTAACATTCAACAAAAATATGGTAGAAATTTTAAGAAAAAATTTTAACCGTGCATGTCGGTTCCAAAACATAAAAAAATTAACATAGAGGCTATCAGGCTTAACATACTATACGACAACACTTTCAGAATATTCATGAACAGTATACATCATTATAAGATAGGAAAATATGAAAAATATAGAAGCAACTAGTGTTGATATAAAAACAAAAAAGGATTAACAATGACTTCAATATACGGACCACGCTGGTTCAACCTTAAGAATAACTATTATATACAGTTTCTCATAAATGTAGAGAAAAGGTATATCGTTGTAAGAAACTTCAATTTAAGCATACTTACTTGAAATCAAAGGTAATTAGAGACACTGTCCCTTATACCGATCTTTATCGTCTGGGAAGTGCCAAGCATTTTTTAAAATATGGATGGATAAATAAATAGTTTCTATTGTCTTGGATACATTGCCTAGAAGGACACGGAGGTGGGTTTAGTCGGTAGAAATCCAGCATATCGTGAGGCTGTAGCCAATCGGTATCTTTTGAAGATTCCCACCTTCCAACGACGAAAAAAAAAATTGCAATTAGAAGACCAAAACTTCTCGAAGCGATTAGAGAATACCCGACACTCTTCCGGAAAACCAACATACTGGTCAACGTATGTCAACAAAATATCTGATTTGACTCTTTCATAACTAGAAAGCTACCGATAACATACATTGAGTTAGAGAAGAGCTATGATTCAAGCTCCGATAATTCTCAATACTACTAGCCCTGATTCATAAAATTATCTTGAAAGAATTAAACCTAACACTTACAAACAGACTCACCGATTGGAAAGGAATTAAAGAAGAACTAAGTAATACAATTGAGCTGAATGTATCTTTAACAATGATAAAAAAGTATTGATCAGGAACTGAAGAGGTTCATAAAAGACATACAATATTCAGCAAAAAAACACCTAAGATTAATGGAAAGTCAATAAGCATCAATCATCCAAATGAAATTAGAGGTCTATTTTCAGAAAAGAGAAAAATTAGAAAAGAAAGGAAGCAAACCGTGGTTTCGGCGAACAAAAATAAACTGTATAATCAGACTCAGTGAGTTAGAGGAGAAAGACTGGAAATTGAAGATGAAACAATTTGTTTTTAGCTGCAACCATTAAGTTAGAAAAAACACTCTTCCTTGTAAGTAATGGAAAGCTACCAAACAAATTAAAAGACCTACCACACAAATACGATCATAAAAACAAGCAATAGACAAAAAACAGAAGCCATTGTTTACCATCTGGAACGTATTTTCAATCATACGAAGCATTGGAATATGATAAAAACCAAGAAGTATTAGAAAAACCATGCAGAAAAGACTCCAGTAATCAAGTAAAATATAAAGCTACAAAAAATGCCATATTTGAATTGGATAACTGGAAAAAATCTTAAGTGATAAATTTATTAAGAAAAAAATAACCACATTAATAAATGCTGTCTTCCGATTAAAGTTCGTACCAAAAGTATGATGCTACCTCATAATGAAATAACATCGTATAGACCAATATGACTAATACAAGTAATATCAAAATTCTTTGAGTAGCCACTGCTTAAACCAAGCCAGTTATAGAAAGATAAAGCTTGCCCAAAAACATTCATTTAGATTCCGAGAGAGACATTCGATCATTGTTCTAGTTCATACGAGCATCAACATCAACATTATAGAAAAAGGTACTTGAAGTCAAAAAATTTGCCCAATAATATTTCTTGACATAAGGGACTATTGCTTAATTTTGAACAAGTGTAACTTTCATGCTCCTGACAAATTCTGGACTCATACATCATTTTAAAGGAATTGTATGTTAAAGGACAACATTAGCAAAAATCGTTATATCACACACAAAAATGTTCTGTTTGAGCGATGCACAAATAACTTTGCACATCTTTTAAAACACACAAATTTCCACATTTGTGCCGTTTTTTTGATTATTTGAACAATCAATAAACTGTTTGATATCAGCTTTGGTTTATTCTTCATTAACTTCAAACGATTTAAGTGAACCTTGATGAAGGCACAAGTAAATTTGCCAAATATTGCATGTTGTGGATTGAGTCTGGAAAAAATTGTCGTTATTCGTTGCCGCTTTGAGGTAGAATACATCTTTTTCTCGTAATTTCTTCACTATTTCTACTTGTCTATTCGATTTTAGGCTAGGCGCAAATTGGGGCGCGTGCAACGCGTGTGACGCGACATGTCACAGCACAGTTTTTTGTAACATGCACAAATCAATAGATCTGCGCAAATTGACGACGCGGCGCTACGCAGTGCCACTGGCGTGACATGACAAACGCGTGGCACAGTAGCAGAGACACAGTTTCTCGCGCCACACGTTTCAGTTCGAGCATATCAAGCGTGGTTCTAAGTTTCTGGTGAACGGTTGTTTATTTCTACTCTGCGAGATTTGGGGACAAACTGCGTGGCAATATGCGTTCCCCAGCACTACGCGAGTGACGCGATCGCGTCGTGCCGCTCGCGTCATGTCATCTCGCGCGCGTCAAACGTGTCGCAATTTGCGCCTAGCCTAAGTTTCAGTTCGAGCATATCAAACCGTGAAGCTAGTATGCTAGTCGGGCGTTATATACTTGGTGCTCGTAATTTCCAGTAACATTTCTTTTTGGATACGGTCACATTAGTTTTTCTGATAAAGGGAAAGTCTCATCACCCAACAAAACGTATGGTACTGGTTCAGTAATTGTAGGGTACAGCCCTGGCGCAGGAAGTAATAAACTGCGTTTCATCATTTTCTTGCCCAACGCACTGCTCGAAAATAAACTTCCATCACTGAATCTTCCCATGGCACCAACATCAACGGCGATAAATTTGTATCAACTGTAGCCAACAAAACCACGGAGAATGTATGTTTATAATTAATATATGAAGAACCGCTTTTGCCAGGTTTTTTAATCACTACATGCTTTATATCCACTGCCCCAACGCAATGCGGAAATTGCCACCTTTGCTCAAATCGGCTAGCAGTTGACTCCCACATTTCCATAGTCGGTTGGAGTAGATATATGGGTTGCATTTGTTTCCATACTGCGACCGCTTCGTCTCTCAAAATATTAGAAACCGTCCGATCTCCCATGCTAAAGGTGTAAGCAATGCTTGTGTAGCTGTCACCAGCGGCTAAATATCTGATAAAACAGAAATTAGTTAGAGATAAAAGAAATCGAAGACTTTCAAAAACTTACAACTTAAATATAAATTGTCATTAATAATTGCAATTCTTTACTGAACAATTTCTTGTAGAACTATCTTTCAAATAATAAAAAGCATACGTTATATTCATTCGTTAAATTTGATAGCACCAAATGCTTAGATAATTTCGAACCACAAATGTTTGGTTTATTTTGTCTACTTCTTACTTACCCTTGAGGTTCACTACAATTGCTTCCACAAATAAACTATTTCGAATTTGTAATTTTACTACAGGGGAAGCAGCAAAAGCTAAGTGGCTAAAATTGAGAGGCAGTTATCGAGATGCTTGGCGTCGCCATCAAAAATCCATTAAAAGTTGGGCTTCTCCTCAACACATCAGGCCATGGAAATACCAATGTCAGATTTCATTTCTTGAATCATTCATGTCAAGTAGACCACGTGAAGGAAATATGATTGATGAGAGTCATGGTGAATACCACCTTCCGGAAAAAGAACATTTTGAGTGCCAGAATGTGGGATTTGCTTCTGGTGAAAGTGAAAGGGTCGTCACAACTAGATCCTGGTGGAAAAGGTGTTCCAACAAATGAAAATGGAACTGAGAAATCTCTGATTACTCATGAAGGATGTGACAACGAAGATCATAATATGGGAAGGCGTACGGAATTTTCATCAACCCCTAGTCAAACTTTGATACTGTCAACCACAATGTTCTACTTCAAAAATTAGAACACTTTGGCCTGTTTGGTCCAGTACTCTCTTGGCTTGAGTCATAAATTAGTTTTCGTTCATGCCGTGTTAGTCTATCTGATGCACTTTCCTCTCTTTTCTTTCCAAAAACCGGTGTCCCTCAGGGATCTATCCTTGGCCCTCTTCTCTTCCTCCTATACATTAATGATCTCCCCTCTGTCCTAGGATCTCAGTGTCTTCTGTATGCTGATGACTTAAAAAATTTCAGAGTTGTCCGCTCAGAAGAAGATTGTATTGCTCTCCAGATGGATCTGGACGCAGTAGATTCTTGGAGTCATACTAATTTTCTCTTTCTTAATGTCCAGAAATGTCACAAAATGTCCTTCACCTTAAAACCCTGTCCAATTGATCATATTTATATGTTACATGATTTTCCACTCGTGGCTGTTTGTCAAATTAAAGACCTGGGAGTGATTTTCGACCCGAGACTTAAATTTTAGCTTCACATTGCGACAATCTCCGCTCGCGCTTCTCGTGTCTCTGGGTTCGTATTAAGAAACTCCCATTTGTTTACTGAAATTTCCTCCTATGTTAACCTATATACTAGTCTCTTTAGACCCATCCTCGAATATTGTTCGCAAGTATGGTCTCCACATTTCCATTATTTAGACTCTCTCCTTGAATCCGTACAGCACCAATTCACTCGTTTTCTTATGTTTAAATTTAATTTTGCTTATATACCTTATACTGAGCGACTTTCCATGCTTCAACTTCCCACTTTGAATTCCCGTAGACTCCTCTTAGATGAATTTTTTCTGTTTTGGCTTAACAACCGTCATTTAAATTCTAGCCTGCGAGACTGCTTAAGTTATCGTATTTCAGAACGATCCGCCAGATCTGCTAACGCATTTGCAGTTCCATATGCAAGGACAGAAACTTTTTACCATTCACCTATGTTGCGGCTCCCCCGTAATCATAATAATTTGCAACTTGGTCCGTTTCCTCACTCACTTTATACTTTTAAGCTACAGTTAAAGCGCATTCTATTTAATTAACTTTCTTCTGTTTTATTTTCTTTTTTTGTCTTGTAATTGGACTTCTAGTTTGTTAGTTGATGAAATAAATAAATAAATAAATAAACCTCACGTCAGCTGATCCCCACAAAGAGAGCAAGAAAAAACAAAAACGACATAAGTGGTCTTCTGGCTCGATCAATCCAACACCGAGAAGTGAGGGCACAACAACGGGCGGAAGAAAGGAAAAAAATATTAGAAGGGATGGAAAACACCGGTGACCATTTATTTAACTTTTTTATGTCAATGTATCAAGTGACAAAAAATATGCCCTACCATTATCAACATACGGTCAGAGCACAAGTTTTTCAGGCAGTTTCCGATGCAGAAGCAGAAGTTATGAAAGTAACACTTAATCGAACGCCCTCTTCAACTTCTTTTGACTCAAGCATATCTACCACCTATCCTCCAGCGTCACATCCAATCCCCATACAATTCATCAGATTCACAATATATGGAACCAATCCACCAAACAAATCACATGGAACGAGAGCCCGAATACGTATCAAACGATTCCAGTCAACCAACCCCTCTGGTCAATTTTATCAGCGAATATCAGTGCGATGCTTAAACCGATTAGTTTTCTTGTTAACTTCCCAGTATATGGGAAGTTCTTGTAATCGCCTCGAAAATCGAAATTGAAATTTTCAACTTTTCTTTACGTTTTGAGATCTTTAGAGTATATATAAAGTGTTTTTAGAAAGAAGTATGTATGTGTGTGTGTGTGTGTATGTACGTACGTACGTACTTACGTGCGTTCGCAGTCAGATTTTCTACGAGCATAACTCACGTAAACAAAGTCGTATCGACTTCGTTGAGGTGTCAATCAAAGCGTCTTTGCAATCTCAAGAGCTGATTAGTTTTTGGGATACTTCGGTCGGGGAAGTTTGCTGTTTTCACCCCTTGAAGGTCAACCATGTTATGCGCTATATCTCACGAACCAAACATGCGATTTTCATCATTAAGGTGTCAATCGATGGGTATTAACATTTTTATGAATCAGTCAAATTTTGAAAAAAATCATTGGATCCGTTTTTTAAGTTTTTTAAAAAAAGTGCAAAAAATTTGTTTTTTTTTTCAAAAACACAAAATTTTTAGCCTGATTTTCAAACCTAAGTAATCAATGTTTATATTATTTATATACTCCAAATAGTTTTTGTGAAAAAATCAGCAAAATTTTTTTTCTTGTTCACAAAAAAAATTAAATAAAAAATAAAAAATCATTAAACGTTCAAGGTCATTTACGTCATTCATTATATCTCGAGAACCAAATATAATCTTTCCATCATTAAGGTGTCAATCGACGCGTATCAACATCTCTATGATGTTTTTATATTTTAAAAAAATTGTTAAAGCGTTTTGTACGATTTATTAAATTTTTTTTAGAAAAGTAGTGTTTTTTTCATAAAAAATTCCATTTTTAACCTGATTTGCACATCGTAATAATAAATGTTTATAGAACTTATAAACTTTTATCAATTTTTGTAGAGAAACTAGCAAAAACTTTTCTCATGATTACAACCAAATTAAATTAAAAATAAAAAATCATTCAAAGTCACCATGTAAAAAGGGTTTATTCGAATCATTATACCTTAAATCTCTTATTCTAAAGACATTGTTGTATAGTCAATCAAAGTTTATTAATATTTGCAAAATTTGAGCAGATTTTCAATAGTCTTCACAGCACCATGTTTAACTTTAATGAAAAAAACTGCTTTGTAACCTGTCCCCCCTCCGATTGATCCGCGTGAATAATCAATCAAACCAATGCACCAAAATCCTTACGTAATCAATTGACGCTCCCGTAGATGTTACGATTAATATTAAATCATTCCAATAATTTTTATGAGAGGTACATTTTTATTATTTGAAGTAGTATTATTTCCATAACTTTTATTGTGTTTAATATTTTTAATATCTATGTAGATATTACTGGGAAGTTGACCGTGTGGACCTCATGGGTCGCACCTCACGGCTTGTTTTTATGGTATTGAACTTATTTTGAAACAATATTTGATAATGTATGCGTTGAGTTAATAAAATATTTGCATCAATTGATTTAAACACATTATCACTTACCTCAAGAACACTCCAAGTTTTTCTTCAGTCCCTATTGGCTCTTGCGCATTGTATCCATCAGATTGAAAGGATTTTTGAATCATAGTATTTATATCATTGAATTGGACTCGGTTCATCCGGAAGTAATTATTGAAAACGTTATCAGGCAATTCGGAAGTCATTTTGAATTGGCCATGGGTTTTCCTTTTCGAAAGATACAAATTATTACCGGATTTTAGTTTCTTGGCCGTCAACGAATGCAGTAACATTTCATCAGCACAATCAGAATCGGATTTCGAGCTTAAATCTAGTAAATATAATTTTAATTTAGAATCGCTCATTCTACAATGCTTCACAAACAAAGTTTAATAATAAACACGCGCCTACTCTGCGAGATTTGGGGATAAACTGCGTGGCAATATGCGTTCCCCAGCACTACGCGAGTGACTCGATCGCGTCGTGCCGCTCCCGTCATGTCATCTCGCGCGAGTTACGTCCAGACGCCCAGGTCATCAAACATCGAGTTCATTTCGACATGGCTTAAACAAACTCGCACATATTTGGCAAGCTTGCACATATTTACCCTAGCTAATAATTGAAACATTTCGATGTACTTAAAATCTTGCATTCACGTGTACTGCGTCAGCAGTACAAAGTTATAAAATTGTATTCACAAATTGTTCAATATTCATTCTGTTCTGTTCGCTGGTGTTATCAATAAAATAAGTTGTATCGAGTTGATTTTTTTTTATTTTCGGCGGGTCGAAGTTTGTAATTGGCGCAGTCGTGCAGATTCTCACTCTATACGCTATCAAAATACTCGTGTCACGGTGTTCTTGGTGAAAGTGTTCTGTTCTATACACCATCAAGGGATTATCGGTGGAAAAAAAACTCACGAAGAACTCCTAATCAATCTACCTACAACCTCTTGCTTTTGGCGGATTACTAAGCGATCCAGGGAATATTGGATCTCAGCGATTTACAACCAGAATGAAATTCTTGCCAATATTTTTCATGTAAGTCGAATTAGAATACCTCCTTTTACATTATGCTATGTTCAAAAAAATAAAAGTTAGACCATATCCCAGAATTAGAACGCTTAGGAAAATTTCATTAACTGATCAATTAAGAAGTGAAAGTGAATCATCTGAAAGTGTTTCATCCGAAAGTGCGAATTTCGTAATGGCAAACGAAGGTGGTAATATGCAACCGATCGCGGATATCACCAACTCAATAAGAATACTGGATGCAATCAAGGATCTGCTGAAATTTGACGGCAATCCTCGGTTGTTACACGATTTTATAGAAAATGTTGAGGAAGTAACAATGATTACCGGGGAAGTTACTGGTAATTACGCGAAAGTGTTATTACGGGCCGTGAGAAATAAAATTGTCGGACCGGCTAATGAGATACTCAATATGTACGGTACCTCGTTGGACTGGGGTGAAATAAAAAAGAATCTGATTCTGCATTACAGCGATAAGAGGAACGAAACCTTTCTAATCAAAGATCTTCACGGGTTAAGACAGCGCGAAAAGACAGTTGAAAAATTTTATAGCGAAGTAATTGAAATTTTGGCAACTATATTAAATCACGTTCGAATCCACGAAAGTGACAAGAGTGTTATCCAAGCAAAAAGAAATCTCTACTCAGAAATGTGCCTTAACATATTTTTAACGGGATTAAGAGAGCCTTTAGGAGCCACTATTCGGGCTATGCAGTCGGATAGTCTTGCCACTGCCTTTCCGTACTGTCTAAAGAAACAAAACATTTTTTATTCTAAATCCAATCATATAAACACGCCTATTAAATTCAGTTCTAAACCCGATGCGGTACCTAGTAAGCCATTGTTCGGTCCAGCCCCAATATTTTTGGTTCCGCAACAATCCAGATTCCCTTTTACACCCCCTCGACAAAATACCCCTTTTAATAGACCGTTTAATAATCAACCATTCCACTTTTCGGCGAATAATTTTAACAATTTTCGGTCTCACCAACAATTCAACCCACAACCACAACAGCAAAATATATTTACCAATGCGGAACCCGTACCAATGGATACCAGTTCGACACTAACACGCTTAAAACAATCCCAAAGGTATCCTCCCCAAAATTACTTCCGAACCAATGGGCCTCCTCGGATTATTAGCGAAGAATTGTTCAATGTTTCAGAGTCTATGCCTAAAGAACAGGGTCTTGCGAACTCGAATAATTCTCAAAAATATTTTCACCCTGGACCAAACGAATCATACCAACAAAACTTAGACAACTACTTTAACTATTACGACTACTATGACGAACAATATCTTTGCAACAACCAGACACACCCCAACGATTACAAAACATCAGACGGACCGGAACAACAATGTGTTGTGTATGATGAAAATTTTCGAACACCTGCCTAGAAGGAGCAACAGGATACTTAGACATCAACACTCACGAGTATACTCTTCCCTACATTCAAATATCATCCCCTTTTGGTAGACCACTAAGATTCCTAATTGATACCGGGGCATCCACCTCTTTTATAAACCCGGAGTATATCCCACAAGAATTCCAACAAGAAACAGAGCCAATGATAATTACAACTATTTTGAACAAATATAAATTAAATAAAGAGGTATTTCTTCCTAACTTCATAGAGTTTAACGAGGCCGGCGAGACAAGGTTCTTAGTATTAAAATTTCATAACTACTTCGACGGACTTTTTGGGCTGGACACATTAACTAGACTCGATGCGAAGGTAGACTTGGCTAATAAAACGCTGGTTACACATAACGCCTTGATTCCACTATTCTTCAAGCCAAATCTTTCCTCCGGTAAATATACGATACCAGCCAATTCGAAATTAATTGTTAAATTACCGGTTGATGTAAAGAATGCCGAAATTAACATCAACCAGATCGAATTTCAACCTAATCTTTACATTCCCGAAGGCATTTATAATACAAAAGACTGGTTTAGCATAATCGAAGTAGTGAACAAATCATCATCAGATCAGTAATTAGTTGTGGACCAACCTTTAGAAGTGCATCCATTTACTCATGATGAATACCTCGAAATTAACAACTTTAATACTAACAATGAGGCTAACATTCAACCCCACCAATTTGGCAATGATATAACCAAATTAATTAGAACTTCCCACTTGAACCAAGAAGAAGTTCGAGTTGTCCACAAAGTATGTAAAGAGTATGAAGACATCTTCTTTAAAGAGGGACAAGACCTTACTTTTGCCAATCAGGTCAAACACCGAATACAAACAACCGATGAGATCCCCATCTATACGAAATCGTATAGATATCCGTTTGTACACAAGGCTGAAGTACAGAAGCAAATAACAGATATGCTGCAACAGGGTATCATAAGACCCAGCTACTCACCTTGGAGCTTTCCTGTTTGGATTGTTTCAAAAAAATCGATGCCAGCGGGAAGAAAAAATGGCGATTGGTAATTGATTATCGAAAACTTAACGAAAAAACCGTAAGTGATCGATACCCTCTACCTAACATACACGACATTTTAGACAGACTAGGTAAATGCATGTACTTTAGCATACTAGATCTCGCCAGCGGATTCCATCAGATCAAGATGGATCCGAGAGAGATCAAAAAGACCGCATTTACGGTGGAAGGTGGGCACTTCGAATATATTAGAATGCCTTTCGGACTCAAAAATGCTCCATCAACATTTCAGAGGGTCATGGATAACGTGCTGAAGGATTTACAGGGATGCGTATGCTTAGTCTATTTAGACGACATTATCGTCTATTCTACTTCGTTGCAGGAACATTCAGAAAATCTACGAAAGGTATTCGAACGTTTACGCCAAGCCAATCTTAAAGTCCAGCTGGACAAATGTGAATTTTTGCATAAAGAAGTGAACTTTCTTGGACACTTAGTGACCAGAAAGGGAGTCAAATCCAATCCAGACAAGACTAGAGCAATACGCGAATTTCCTATCCCCAAATCTCAGAAAGAAATTAAGTCATTTCTGGGATTACTCGGTTACTACCGGAAGTTCATAAGAGACCTTGCCAAAATCACAAAACCCCTGACGGAATGTCTTAAAAAGGGAAGAACCTCAACAGCCGCTATGTGAAAGCCTTTGAGGAATGCAAAAATCTTCTTACCAACGATCAGATACTGCAATACCCGGATTTTAGCAACCGTTCCTCCTTACGACGGATGCTAGTAACTATGCTATTGGGGCTATTCTTTCTCAAGGTCCAATAGGCAGCGACAAACCAATCTGTTTTGCTAGTCGCACTTTAACCGATTCCGAAGTAAATTATTCAACAATCGAAAAGGAATTGTTAGCAATTGGGCAACAAAATATTTATCCCTAAATTTCGATGACGCACACGAATACATCCAAAAATTAAACGAATTTCGAGCCGTCCTTTACCCAGCCAGTAAAGATAAAATCGAGGAATTAAAAACTAGGAAATTGACAAATATAAACGAAAAAAGAGACGAACCGAAAGAACTAAAGGAAAATGAAGTTATATTTAGAAAAGAATCCAGGCGTAAGAAGCTAACACCAAGATTTAGCAAGCATATAGTAGGCGCAGATAACCAGATCACAGTCATTACCAAAGACAATAAAAAGATACACAAATCTAAAATTAAGATAAATCCATTCTTACAGCCTATGGACAACCCAAGCACAAAAAATCGAAATACAGGACTTGAACAGGAACCGGGGACTTCTACCACTTCGATTGGGGATAGCTAGAGAGATACACGCCCACGAAAACCTGATACACATAATCAAGCTTGACAATTACGAGAGAACTATAGACAAACTATCTGAATCACTACGCAACTTCCACGAAACTCACAATACAGCGGACGCACTCACTACAACTCGACTGAAAATTACAGAATTGACGCATAAATTGGCAACATTTAAACCAAAATTACGCCTAAAAAGAGGATTAATCGATGGTCTCGGGTCACTGATTAAAGGAATAACCGGCAACATGGACGCAAATGATGCCTTACGTTTGAATAGTGAAATTGACGCGATACTTTACAACCAGTCAAATCTAAAAACGGAATTAAATAAACAAACTAAACTTAATAATCTCATGGCAAAACGCTTCGATAATATTACAAACCACATAAATGTTCAAACAGAAACCATTCAGAAATATTTAAAGGATTCGCAAGCTCAAATTAAAAATCAAATTAGACAAGAATATAGCTCTATGCTTCAAATTCAATACTTAAATCAAATCAATTATAATATCGACCTATTGAATAACCACCTTGCCGACACCGCAGAAGCCATAATTTTCGCTAAACTTAACATAATATCCAGACAGATTCTAAGCCCAAACGAAATCTCAATAATATCGCGATCATTTCAAGGCACAAGGCATTAAACTCGTTTCCGAAGAACACATTTATGAGCTTCTTAATCTCGAAGCCTACTACAACCATTCCACTATCATCTTCAATATAAAAGTACCAATATTATCCAACCAAACTTTCCCATTTTTCCATCTGATACCCCTTCTCGTCCAGAGCAGCAAACAAATTATCATCAAACCCTACGCCATCCTAAAACCCAAGGATTGAGGGTACATTTTATTGCAAGAAAATATAACCCAGGGATTTACGAGTAATTCTAGATGCATCTATAACCTGATAAATGGTATTCCAGCATCCTGCAAACTGGGGAGCACTCTGAATACAATAGAGATCCTGGAACCAGAACCAAACTTCATCTTAGTCATTAACATTCCAGATACACCTATCAATTCAACTTGCGGATTCTCCAACAAGACCATCAATGGAACCGCTTTAATCCATTACGAAAACTGCGACATGGAAATTAACGACATAACGTACACCAGCAGGAAGAGTGTCTTTTGGGACGAAGTGAACATTTTTCCGTACATTTTCAGCGAAGTCAATTACACCGAGAAAACCGACGATATTCAATAACGTCACCTGCAAGAATTCCAATTCCCGAACACGGAAAATGTCAGCTTATTGTTACCAACAAACTATGGGAACTGCATAACAGGCCTCATCATAATGTTCATCATAATCATCATCATTGTTTTCCTCTTATATTTACGTGGAAAATTGAAGCATAGATCCAGACCTACAAGCCCACTAGCTACACCATCGGCACCAATCAAAGGAACTCCTGATCAACAGTTCCTCTAATTGTCGTCTCTTAAGGAGGGAGGAGTTACGTCCAGACGCCCAGGTCATCAAACATCGAAATCATTTCGACATGGCTTAAACAAACTCGCACATATTTGGCAAGCTTGCACATATTCACCCTAATTAATAATTGAAACATTTCGATGTACTTAAAATCTTGCATTCACGTGTACTGCGTCAGCAGTATAAAGTTATAAAATTGTATTCACAAATTGTTCAATATTCATTCTATTCTGTTCGCTGGTGTTATCAATCGAGTATCGAGTTGATTTTTTTTTATTTTCCGCGGGTCGAAGTTTGTAATTGGCGCGTCACACGTGTCGCAATTTGCGCCTAGCCTTAAACTTTCTTCTTTTCTTATTGCTTTCAGTTTATCTTCCAATTCTTTCCGTACTCTATGTTTCGGTTTCGGTTTCAGGACTTTCATTGCTCCATCCACATTCATCACAATGTCTTCTATGCATGATTTGGATTTTATAGCGACTCGATCGAGGAGAAAAAACGCCGAAAGAATGCAAACATGTAATCTGCAATATTGCAGAGCTGCGAACACTAGATCCAGCACTTCCTAGAATTAAAGTCCCGCCAGAAGTACATTAGTCAGGAAACGAAAACACAAAAATCAAAGCGGACACAAATTCCCTACGCATAGATTTGCGAAATGGCTAATTGAAGAGATAAATGGTTTGGGATTTTTTTAGCAAACTCACTGTGAAGAACACCAATGACTTAATAAATAAACTGAGTGATCAAAAAAATATAGACGAGAGAGATGCCGTCAAAAGATAAAAGATCTTTTGACGTTAAAGCCCTAAACCTGAGTATTCCAGTTAAAGAGTGGAAAACAAGAGCAAGCGTTAAACTAGAGGAAAATAGACAAGCGAAAGCCTACTCTAAACTTGCGGCTCTCTGCGTGAATGAGAACTATTTCAAATTTAGGAATAATTTTACAAAACCACATCAGGAACTGCAATGGGGAATCCGCTGTCCCCGTTAATCAGTGAAATCTTCATGGGGAGCATCGAAACTGAAATGGAAGAACGAGAAATGTTGCCGAAGTTTTGGGCTCCATATGTAGACGATGTATTGGCAGTTGTTTCAGAAGATACGATCGTGGAGACGTTAAATAACACCAATAAAATACATCAAAACATCCAATTCACTATGAAAAAGGAGGAGAATCAATAGACATCCTCCTTGGACATGAAAATAATAAGGAACAGGAATAATTTGCAGTTTGACATACATAAAAAGTGCACTCACACATAAACGGCCATTCCGAAATCATCGTATCATAGGCTGATAACAATTTCACTAACGGAAAAACGTTTCATTAACGAACTAAAATACATCAAAGACACACCAGTGAAAAGCGGATTTACACGAGAATTAAACGACAAAATGATGAGAAAAAAAGCGCCGGATGAGAAATGAGCAATATACAACTCTCTTTAGTCAACAGATGTCTGTTGACTAGCAGAGAAGAGCCAGCATCACGTATTCGAACTGTGCGAGCATCATCCGTAAAGCATTGACAACACACAACACAGATGTAGTATACAGGAATACGAGCCATCAGCTGCGGATCTTGCTGGGATCGCCAAACGATAGTTTCTAAAAGGAGGAGTTGAGTGGCATTTATTAGGTAAGCTGGCCGAAATGTCCCAAAACATTAATTGGGCAAACAAAAAGACTTGTGAAAACGAGGTTCGAGGAGCACAAAAAGGAATACGAAAAACGGAGGAATGATGATGTCCATCACAGACATATGATTGACGAAGGACATGCGAGTATTATTATACTTTATTACATTCAACAACGTAGAAGTCGTTAAGCGAGTGCGCAAAGCCCATCTATTGGATGCAGCGAAAAGTATCTGGATATTGAAGGAGGATAAGGACAACTGGATGAATCACGATAAAGGCAACTGTGCATCGAGCCCTATTATCAAATATAATTGATTTATTAAAACAGTTAGATATCTTTCGGGGAAGAAATAGCCACACAAATACATAGTTGCTTAGAAATTCAAAAAAAATGTATAAATACTCCTGTGACCAAAAAAAAAATTAAATAAATTGAAATGTTTTACTTCAATTTTTGGATGTAGGGATTGATAGATGGATGAGTTATATTCCCATCAAATATAGCAGAATATTAAAATTTCTAAGCTTGCGCCAAGAATCGCAAGTGTCATATAAAAGGATAGGCATTATTCGAGCTTCTCTATTGTGGAATTGTTCTAAGAATATGGTGTACATTTGCAATGTTTTACCTTCCATTATCTACCAGAGTTACACACAGGATATTATATAATAAAAAGGCTATAACTTAATACTTCAATTTCTGAGATAATGAGCTAGAATGGAAATCAACGACAATTTAACGAAGAACTACAACCTAAAATTGAACTTTTGAAAGATTAAATAATTAAGCTAATAACTTTACACTATCGATCATGAAATTTTACTTATATTACGGTGTTAAGGTAGGTATCAGGCAAGTAAAATACAATTGACATGCACCGTCATTATCATGTCAAGAGAAAATAATGATGTGAAACTTTGAGGAATTTGAATTGGAGGCTGAAGTTGAATTTTGATAAATGCGAATTTCGATAATATTGATGTATTGTGTGGTCCAAAAAGTTTTTTCTATACGGTACTAATTATTTTTCCCTGTTAGTAAAGCTGTGTGCATAGTAGTAGTATTTGTTTATAGTACACATCTTTAATTTGAGCAAGAACTTCAAGTTGAGTGGTTGCATTATTTGTGTACTAGCCAGTTTCGTAATAAATAACCGAAGTGGATATTTTCGACATGTTATACGTTTTTAGTTTAAAAATGATGAAAGATCTGCTGAAGCGCACCAATAATCAATATACAAGAATTAAAGGAAAATTATATATTTTGAGCTCCTGACACTCAGCAGAATAATTGAATATAGTGTTTACTGACAATAACTGTCTTAATTAAATGTGTACTAGTGGAAACAGGTAGATTGTAAATCGCCGATGAAAAACTGAACCACTGGGATCAGCATATTAAATTATTTCTGATGACTTTCAAGGCAGTCGTGGCTTCTCCATCCAAATTCATCTCCAAAAGCTCTATAAGGATCGCCGTGTCACTTGAGCAGTTAATATGCTACATCAGTGAATGAAGACGGGGTTTTTCAGCGTAAAAGAATCAAATTCAATTCGACAATGATCAGGCATGATTCGGTCCAAAAGTCAAAGATTCTATTCGAAACGAAGCGATATGTGGAGGTTATAATGTGGTAGCACCGGTTCAACGTTGTTATCCAAGCTTCGCTACAAACAACTGTTGCTGCCGGTAATTTTTCGAAACATCAAGTATAGCTCGACTTTGCTAAAGTTTTACAGAAGCTTCAGGAATAAAATGCTTTATTGTAACCGATATCGCTCGAGAGGTGTTTAGAAAGGTGAGCATGATTCGCGTTTCAGGAGCTTCTATACTACACAGGTTTATTCTAGAAGGTTCACCATTGGATGGCACCACTATATATAAGTATAGCGCCCTTAACATCAACGTAGCCGGCTGGATTTCTTAGCTATAACTAAACACATTTTACAAGCCACTGTGATAAAAAGCGTTTTTGCAAATAGAACCTCGTAGAAGATAGACGTAGACGCCACGTCTCAAATAGTCACTGTAGAATTTTATAAGTAAATACAAAGCGAGGTTAAAATTTCAGTTGGAATTATTCATTCGTGTTTTGACATAGCCGTAGGCAAAAACCCTTAAATTGGTGACACCTATAGCAGTAAAAAACTTAAAACCCGACAGCAGTGCAAAACGCGAAAAACAACAAACGTGTAAAACGTGAAAGATAAAAAAGGCATATACAATCGAAACGTTTTGTGAATTTGTTCACGGTAAAAAAGGGCGGAAAGTGTTCCAGCATCCATAAAAGATGTGAAATCAGATGAGCTAAACGAAACACCGCGCGAGTTACACCTACCCTAGACACACCTATAAACATTACACCTACCCCAAATATACCCATACCTAGAGAAATATCCAGCAAGTATATAAACCCTATTAACAACATTGTGTCATAATGTTTACATTCAAGCCCGAATTAATTATCTTCAGACCCAAAAATCCAATCTAAATGTTTATATTAAAACAAGGCCGTAGCCAGAAAAATATTTCGGAGGGGGATGTGTGAGTTTGTTTTTTTTGTTTTAAACGTTGGGAGGTGGAAATCTTCAAAAGATACTGATTAGCTCCTGCACCTCGGCATGCCGGGTTTTTAGCGACTTAAACCACCTCTGTCTCCTCCAAACCTCTGTCATTATCAGTCTGTGTTAATTACACATAATAAAAATGTACATTCCAATGATATAAAATCATAACGTTTTACTTTTCTCACATGCATATTTCCACTGGGGCAACTAACGCACACATTTGACTGCCATTCACATATTAAATAACAGTTAGGCTCTTATTCTCTTTAAAGTTTAGAACCATAGTGTTATTTTTTTGGATATTGTTATCACATTCAAAAATATAACAAGATTTCAAATTCTACTTTAGCTTACATACTGGAAATGAAAGAGTAGTTTAAGTGTTTTATTTGGGTGTTTCAAGCGTCTTTTGGCGGTGTTTCAAGATTATTAAAAAGTCGTGTTGTTGCTTTTAACCAAAATATTTTGTATTTATTCAAATACGTATTTCGGTTGCTACTTGCAACCTTCTTCAGTGTTTTGTACACGACTCACCACTGAAGAAGGGAGCAACTTACTCCTGAAATATATATATGGAAAAAATTAAAAACTATAGCGTTTTAATGGAAAGGAATAGTAAAAATATCAAGCAATCGTTCGAAGCGCTAAACATGGGAAAAAATTCAGAATATAAAATTAATGCAACTGTAGTCTTATAATATTTTAGACCAAAATTAAGTTAATTTTGTGAAACAATAAGTATTACAAAAGAAAACTTAATCTTCGAGTCTTTTCTGCGAATAAGTCTATAACTTCCTCCGTATTGATGTCGATTTGACGATGAATTGATATTAACGCCAACCCAGTTAATCTTTCCTCACCAGTCGAGTTTCGGAGATACGTTTTGAGACGTTTCATTGTCGAAAATGTTCTCTCAGGTGTGCATGTCGTAGCTGGTAATGTCGCCAAATTTTTTAAAAGTTTGTGAATATTTGGAAACAGCTCGTTATTGCACTCTCCAAGGGCTTCAATTGCACAAGTTGCACGATCTACTTCAGGCTGCTGTTGGCATTTTGTTTGCAAGAGCTCAAATTCAGATTTGGTAGCATCGCATTCCAAAAATTTACTATAAATTTGAAAAAAAAATTCGAAACTGTAATCCTTCTTATCGCATTCTGAGTGTATCAAAATAAGTAGCGGTTTAAGTGTAGAATTATGATCTTCGAATCTTGATTTAAACTGTGCAATAAAATCATCTAATAGTGGAATCATAATAGTAATTTTAAAATAAGTTTCTGGATCTAGTGAATTTACATTTGGTCTTTGTTGTTGTCGTTGAACGATTCGCAGAACTTTAATTTCTTCTTCTACAGTTTTAAGCAGATTTTGAGCAGTTTGGAATCACTGAATTCAAATTTTTGGGTGGATAATTGGAAGCAGTGCAGTGGAAATAAGTTATAAAGGTTGAATTAGAACCACTTTTGGATTTTCAATGCATAAATGATTAAACATCCTCGGGCTTAGTTTTGAGATATACTTTTACCACTTTTACCTTAATTACATCGCACCAAATGTTGAAAACTCATCAGATTTCGCGAAATTTCTCCTAAAATCTACGATTTTCCATACAAAAATCGAAACTAAGTCGATCACAAATCCATTAGATTTCCGAAAAATCCACTTGAAATCTTTTGTTTGTGTGTGGCTATTAAGTAGTTAGATGTGTCGCTGGCATGTGGGAAATGTCGTCGGTTTATATACAGGAGCACCCGGTTCAATTCTCGGAAACTCTATTTGTTTGAATTTCCAAACAAAATCTAGACAAAGCGATGTTAACATTTGACAAAATTTTGAAATCTAAGTACCCCAAATCTTGCGATGTGATTGAACAGTATGACTACTTTTAATCATGGGAAAATTTCGGGGGGGGGGGGATCAAACCCTGGCTATCCCCCCTGGCTACGGCCATGTATTAAAACCCACGAAATTGAATCTCCACTATTTAATAAACATCCGATTCAATCCAATTTGTTTACACAAACTGCACGATCAGCAGAAAACTTAATTGATCTTTGTCCAGCGAGGATTGCTTAGTCAGCAATCTCGTGGGAAACTCTAGATAAGAATTTAAGATAAAAGACCGATGACAGAATCGAAGAGTGCTTATTCAATTAAGCTCAAGCGTTCAATTAAATTCGATATTCAAGTTCGGTTTGTCTTTTCGACGCACAGTCGCATTACAGTTCAAGTATAAGAATTAAAGTGTTTAAGTAAATAATAGTATTAAATAAAAAGTTTCTTTAAATTAAAAAGATAAAGTGTTTTAATTGATTCCGTGAATAGGAATCGATAATAATACGTTTTGAATTCAGGATTAACTGAAAACATAACTCGCGTAATTCGGAGCTACAAAGCATGGCCATCCATGCTTTGTAGCTCCGAATTACACAGTTCAAAATATAAAGCTACCGTCATTTAGGACGTGGCGTCTAACATTATGTTTCGCTCAAATCTAAGCACAATTTGCAACAAATTCCGTAACAATCGACAGGGACAAATTCAACATAATATTTGCGCCGATCCACTCTTTCGTGCTAGAACAAGTGGCGGATGTAATCGAAAACTCTCCTGTGAATAATAAGTATAACGTGATAAAGCGTCAATAAATTCCGAAGTACACGGATACGCCGGAGCATAATTTAACTCGTGTCCTTACGGAATTAGAATTGGGTGATAAGCGGCCATTTCAGTTCTACATGGAATTGAAGACCTTGACTGGAAAGCAACTTCCTGCTGACGCGTTCATGTATTATGACTTCGTATGCTTGCGCCACGAATTTGCGCGATTTTAACTGTGACAGAAGATGCTGAAGTTGGTCCACTTTTAGCAATGGGGGAGACGATAGTCGAGAAATTCAACGTATCTACGACAATTTCTGCCGTAACAACCGATCCTGAAGAAGATATCTTGAAACATCGGAATCGTTTGGAAGTTCAAGCCTGAAAAATCCATTAGCGTTTTTTTTCAAAACTCGTCCGCATTCTAGTTATCGATCGACATCTAAAAAATACGAAGAAATTGAATATTTTAACCACGGTAAAAATTCAATAATTGCAGACAACCATGTTCATTTAAAACGGAAAACTAAAATCCTCTACATCAAATAATGTGGTCAGCGATAAAGTCTGTCATAACTAAAAGAGCCGCCTTATTGTGAGTGGTAAAATCACAGGTGTAAAATTTTTAGTAGACACTGGTGCCGACGTATCTGTCATTTCCTTAAATAAAACAGTAAAAGGTGCAGTTAAAACTGCTTTTTATTTTCATGCAGCGAATGGTACAACCATAAACACTTACGGTGAAATATTCCTTAATGTTGCTTTGGTTCTTCATAGAATATTTATATGGCGTCTTCGTGTAGCTTAAGTGTCGCGACCCATAAACGGTGCTCACTTTTTGAGTTTCTTCAATTTTCTAGTCGACATTCCCCGGTGCTGACAGAAGTAAGGAAGTGACCTTACCTTTAACTTTCATTAGGTGCGGTAGAGGCAAAGCTACTGGGATCGGCTTTATGGTCACTACACTTGCCAGTGGCAATTTGTATGGGCTGGCCACTACATTTTGGTGTTCGAGGTGTTGAGCTTTGCAAGCTTTGCTTTTTAAGCTTTGCAAGTTGCGCGATTGGTTGGAGATTCGCGCTAGGGAGTATCATATCCATGATTGATTTGCATACTATTTGTGCGATTGGTTCGGATTCTACGCAAGGGAGTAAGATATGGTGTGATATGGCTTTTCCATCATCAGTTTGCAGATTCCTTGGTATACGTCTTTGTTTGAGAACTGATTCCATAGGCTTAGCTACATCATTGGAGGAGAGCCCAAGCGTACAAGGAAATTTATCAATTATTGTCAACAGAAATTTATAACCGCGATTTTCAGCTGCATACGCCGTCATATCAACCAGATCTGCCTGCCGAAGGTCATCAATACTCCTTATAACAACACGTCAGCGTTTGAAGTTTTTTCGTGCGGGTCTATGAAGTTCATCTACAATTTATCTTCTAGTCACCTTGAAAAAAGTATAAATAAAATTTCTGTAAAAGCTTTTATAGGAAGTTCTTCTTCTCGAAACACAAAAAGATGCTACACTTTAAACACCCTTTTACAATGATGGTGGCAGGCCCGTCTGGCTGCGGGAAGACGACATTTATAGCAAATCCTCTTAGAAACGATGCAATGATTCAACCATCAGTGATGAATATTATTTGGTGTAATGTTGAACAGAATGCTATACCACGGCAAGCACCATTTGAAAATATCGAATATTTGAACTCTGTTCCTGAGGAATTTCCAAATAGCAGGAATAAACCAATCCTAATTGTACTGGACGATACGATGTTAAATGCATTTTCACGACAAGTATGTGAGCTGTTTGCAAAAGGATCGCATCATCGTAACCTGTCTGTCGTTCTGGTGACTCAGAATGTTTTCCATCAAGGGAAATTTTGCCTGGATATTATAAATAAATAAATTGTAAGTATCTAGTATGCTTCAAGAACCCACGACACAAGAGTCAACTTCATCATCTCGTTAAACAGATATACCCTGAAAGCAGTCCGAAACTCTTGAGAATATATAAAAAAATAACTCAATAACCTCATAGCTATTTGCTAATAGACCTAACACAGGATATAAATGACACCTTACGTTTTCGCACCGACATATTTAATACAACATTTTTAACGTTTTATTGGTCCCCAGATAGTTTGAAGGAAGATAATGGTGTCACGAATGAGAAGATTAAAGGACAACAAGCATATGCTATACGTTCTTAAAAAAGCTTGCCCGTGTTTAAGAAAGGCTATACTGAAAACCGCCGATACCGAAGTAATTAAAACTCTATGCCAAATCACATACAATACATTGAAGGGCAATCATACACCATACCTGTGTAAGCTTTCAGGGGCAAGAAAATCTGTTTCGCGACAGCGTGTTAGTACAGCAAGGAGGATTTTTGGCTGTATTGTTAGGAAGTGTTCTTTCAGGTTTGATAGGATCTTTAATTGAAAAAAGCATAGAAATATCAGTCGTTATAAAATGCTTTAAATAACCCCGGAAGTATATGAACGCTTAAAGGAGACAGTTGAGAGTGCTGGTACACAGACTCTGTTTGAAAAAACCATGAATAAGATACTGAATAATAAGCGCCAAACTGATGCAGCAAAATGGTATCAGTACCGGAATGTTCTAATACAATTTTGAAATACAAGACGAAGAAAAAAATCATTTATGGAGATGAAAGCTGGAAATCTTTCATCAAAAGATCACATGCATAGGCAAGCTTTGCTTTTTAAGCTTTGCAAGTTGCGCGATTGGTTGGAGATTCGCGCTAGGGAGTATCATATCCATGATTGATTTGCATACTATTTGTGCGATTGGTTCGGATTCTACGCAAGGGAGTAAGATATGGTGTGATATGGCTTTTCCATCATCAGTTTGCAGATTCCTTGGTATACGTCTTTGTTTGAGAACTGATTCCATAGGCTTAGCTACATCATTGGAGGAGAGCCCAAGCGTACAAGGAAATTTATCAATTATTGTCAACAGAAATTTATAACCGCGATTTTCAGCTGCATACGCCGTCATATCAACCAGATCTGCCTGCCGAAGGTCATCAATACTCCTTATAACAACACGTCAGCGTTTGAAGTTTTTTCGTGCGGGTCTATGAAGTTCATCTACAATTTATCTTCTAGTCACCTTGAAAAAAGTATAAATAAAATTTCTGTAAAAGCTTTTATAGGAAGTTCTTCTTCTCGAAACACAAAAAGATGCTACATTTTAAACACCCTTTTACAATGATGGTGGCAGGCCCGTCTGGCTGCGGGAAGACGACATTTATAGCAAATCCTCTTAGAAACGATGCAATGATTCAACCATCAGTGATGAATATTATTTGGTGTAATGTTGAACAGAATGCTATACCACGGCAAGCACCATTTGAAAATATCGAATATTTGAACTCTGTTCCTGAGGAATTTCCAAATAGCAGGAATAAACCAATCCTAATTGTACTGGACGATACGATGTTAAATGCATTTTCACGACAAGTATGTGAGCTGTTTGCAAAACGATCGCATCATCGTAACCTGTCTGTCGTTCTGGTGACTCAGAATGTTTTCCATCAAGGGAAATTTTGCCTGGATATTATAAATAAATAAATTGTAAGTATCTAGTATGCTTCAAGAACCCACGACACAAGAGTCAACTTCATCATCTCGTTAAACAGATATACCCTGAAAGCAGTCCGAAACTCTTGAGAATATATAAAAAAATAACTCAATAACCTCATAGCTATTTGCTAATAGACCTAACACAGGATATAAATGACACCTTACGTTTTCGCACCGACATATTTAATACAACATTTTTAACGTTTTATTGGTCCCCAGATAGTTTGAAGGAAGATAATGGTGTCACGAATGAGAAGATTAAAGGACAACAAGCATATGCTATACGTTCTTAAAAAAGCTTGCCCGTGTTTAAGAAAGGCTATACTGAAAACCGCCGATACCGAAGTAATTAAAACTCTATGCCAAATCACATACAATACATTGAAGGGCAATCATACACCATACCTGTGTAAGCTTTCAGGGGCAAGAAAATCTGTTTCGCGACAGCGTGTTAGTACAGCAAGGAGGATTTTTGGCTGTATTGTTAGGAAGTGTTCTTTCAGGTTTGATAGGATCTTTAATTGAAAAAAGCATAGAAATATCAGTCGTTATAAAATGCTTTAAATAACCCCGGAAGTATATGAACGCTTAAAGGAGACAGTTGAGAGTGCTGGTACACAGACTCTGTTTGAAAAAACCATGAATAAGATACTGAATAATAAGCGCCAAACTGATGCAGCAAAATGGTATCAGTACCGGAATGTTCTAATACAATTTTGAAATACAAGACGAAGAAAAAAATCATTTATGGAGATGAAAGCTGGAAATCTTTCATCAAAAGATCACATGCATAGGCAAAAATATAAGAATTTGCGTTAAAGCAGTACACAGACGAGGTTTCTATTTAAAAACAAAATGCCCACACATACTTCGTCTCCACGACCGGAGGAGATATTTGAGTCAGTAAACGAAATAACACCACCAAAGCAAGAATTGCCTGCTGCTTATAAGCGACGATTATCAGCAATTGGAATAGCAAAAAGTCTTAAACCTGCTTCCTAAATAAGGAAAAGTGTGGCTGATTCATTTGAAGGAACCAGCAAAGACTACAAGATAATAACTGGCAATGATGGTATAACGCAGTATACAATTCCAGCGGATATGAGTGTGGATGAACTGGATGACGTTTTCACTGATTTAGATGTAGTAGATGATAGAGGTGCTGTAGCGTCAGATTTCGATGAAGTAGGTCGAAAGTCTGGCAAGCAATCTATAATAAGACCCTCTCGTCTAAACCATGATCAATTTGAGACTAACATTCCCATAAGAAAGCCTGCTCGGCAAAGTGAATGGTTAAGATTGAAGACCGAGCCTAGTTCCAGAGTTAAAAACCTGAATTGGGACAGAATTTAAAAATGTCTATAAACATAATAGATGACGAGTTCTACGTGTGTCTCTTGAGCAACAGTTCCCTAGGCATTTACCCTGACAATACGCTATCATCTTTCGAAAATATATTACCGAATGTTTGTAAGTTTAGTGGCAATTTTTATGTCGGAATAACAGATATCGCTTTACCAAAACGAAGAAATGAGAAAAGTGTAGCAGATAAGAGCGGTATTTCTAAATGGTTTATATCCTCTGAAGACGTGAGCGTTACCGAGGCACCACAATCTGTACCAATTGAAAAAGATTCAAAAGCAATAATCGCTAAAGCTGTTGGGTTGAGTAAATATCATTTTCGTTTTAGATGGGATGCGAATGATTGGCAAAAGTTATGTTATAAGGAAAATGATAAGAACTTTTCATCATTCCTTTCATCATTTTTCTTAGCAATTAAACCTGACTATTATAATTATTACTTAACCGAAATCAAACAAATAATATACGATCGTATAGCAGAAGATAGAGATGTAAAAGCAATCGGCGATATAAGAAGTATTATAGAAGAAAGAGATTTTTGTATACATATTTATCAGTCTGGAAAGGTTGCTGAAAAAGTTTATTGAAAGTTAAATGCAAAATTTGAATCATTTCGGGCGTTTATTGTAATATTCGTTGACTATTTGAAATTAAAGACTATTGTATGTCCAGTATTTAATACATCTTTATTGTTTCTTCTTAACCTTCATCCTTCTTTTCTGTCAGTGTGGTATCACCACCATTGATGGGTGCGTTCAAAAACTACCTGAATATATCTTGATAGCAGTGACATCTGGTGGTGTTATAATATTATTACACGCTTTTTTCTTTTAACAGAGATTTCATTGACATTTTCAATTGACTTATGTTTGATTAAATATTCTAAAATAATTGGACTGCAAGGGTTGTTACATTAACTACGGCCAACCATATCTTTGAGGTGGTCTACTGACCCTACCACTACGAGTTCTCCTAACATCTGGTTCGTTTACAATCACCGGTACAGGTGTTTCTTGATCTCTTACCGACTCTGTTTCTGACTCCGAATTACCAGCGGTTTGATATTCATCTGCTGATGCATTACTATCATTCAATTCTGGTAGATCCGGTTCATCCACATTACAATCAATTCTTTCATTGCCACTGTTAACATTTTCTTGTACGTTGCGCCCACGTGGCGTTACAATTTCAATTGGTTTCAATTTATCAGGACTTGCCACATTAAATCTAACATTATCTTCAAATAATACCTCTCCCCCATTCACCTCGTTGTTTTTAGTCTTGGCAATGAACCGTCGGTTTCGTCTAAAATGATTCTCAAAATTATCCCTGATAATATATGATCGATTGTTAACATTACTCACAATGGTTCCGTAGTTCCACTCCCTTCCGTTTTTCTTAAAAATAATGAGATCACCTACATTTAACACTGGCAGTGCTTTTGCATTCCGGTCATAATAATACTTTTGCTTTTTACGCTTTTCTTTAATTTTATTTTTAACCGTTTCTTCACTTAAGTTGTTTCGATACAACAATGAATCCGAAATTGGCATTCCCGTCTTGACCACCCGACCAAAAAACAGCTGGACTGGTGTCAATCGCATACTTGCCACAGGGGTTGTGTTATATTCCAAAATTCGATATTGATACCTTTCCGTGTCTCTCTCTTCAACACAACGTTTCAAAATATTTTTAGCAATCGCAACACCCTTCTCGGCTAAACCATTGCTTTGTGGGTACCGAGGGCTTGAAAATTTCATGACAATATTATAATCGTTTGCGAATTTTCCAAATTCACGCGAGTTAAATGGAATGTTATCCGCTTTAATTACCGTTGGGTATCCCAGTTTGTCAAAATTAACCTCTAACTTCGCGATGATATGACGCGCTGTTTTGTCTTTTAAATGTTCCACAATTATAAAACCCGAATACGCATCAATCACAGACAAGAAATCCTGTCCCGTATACTCGAACACATCCATTGACACTATATGAAATGGATACTTCGGTAGCTCTTCTTGAACCAGCTCCTCTTTTTGATTGTTACGCGTGAACTTTTCACAAATGGCACAAGATGTAACCATTTCTTTTATCTGACCGTTCATGTTTGGCCAGTAATAATGCATTCTTGCACGTGCTAGTGTTTTCTCGATTCCCAAATGTGGTGCATGCAACCACTTACTAAGTTTTCCTTGTAATTCTTTTGGAATAACTAGTCGATGATCACGAAATAGCAAGCCATTCTCAAAATGAAGCTCATTTTTGAATTTGTGGAATACCCGGCTTAAATCATCCAGTAGATGGTAATTTGGCCAACCCTTCTCAACATATTGACAAATTCGTAACAAATTTTCATCACGTTCAATGATTGAACGATACAAATCATAATTTTCTTCCGATAAACACGCTGCTTTAGTTACTGTATGTATTATCCCCGTTAAATCCGTGTCTTCATGACATTCTGATAATTGGGCCCGTGACAGGCAGTCAGCTACGAGCATTTCTTTGCCCGGTTTGTAAACAACAGTCATCTTTGGATATTTCAAAAGTGCCATGAGCATTCGCTGAAGCCGCATTGTCACATCATCAATATCCCGCTTGACTAGTGTTTCCAACGGTTTGTGATCACTTTCCACCGTAAATTGACGCCCATACAAGAAATAATGAAATCGCTGACATGCGAAAACAATTGCCAATAACTCTTTTTCGATTTGAGCCCACTTTTGTTCACTCTTGCTTAACGTCCGAGACGCATATGCTACTGGGTGTCCATTCTGAATGATTACGCAACCCAATCCATCTTGGGACGCATCCGTTTGCACAATGACTGGCAATTTCGGATCATAAATCGCCAATACCGGCTCCGATGTTACGACATTACGCAATTCCCTGAATTCCCGATCATGATTTTCCTTCCATTCGAATTTCACATTGTTTCGCGTGAGATCCCGCAAATGCGCCGATTGCTTTGACAAATTCGGAATAAATTTCGCTAAATATTTCAAAATACCCAAGAATCTTGACACAGCCGCTTTATCCTCCGGCGTTTTCATCTTTAAAATCGCGTCCCGATACTTTAAATTTGCTTTAAATTTTCCATCAAATAAAATATGACCCATAAATTTAACTTCGTGTTTCCGATACTGAATTTTATCCGGGTTAAATTTAATATTGTATTTACGTGCTCTTTCCATTACTTTATCCATTATCCGATCGTGTTCGTCTTCCGTTTCCGCGCAAATAGCAACATCATCGAAATAAATTATTACTCCTTCAATATCTCCTAACATTTTAACCATTTCTCGTTGAAACAATTCCGGTACAAAATTAAGCCCAAATGGCACACGCCTGAATTTATATCGACCAAAGGGAGTCATAAATGTTGTTAGATCAGAGCTCACATCGTCCAATTCCATTTGCCAATAGCCACTTTTCAAATCTAAAACCGAAAAAACGCGCATATTTGCCAGCCCAGACGTTAAATCATCTATCGTTGGAATCAAAAAATGCTCTCGCTTGATGCATTCATTGAGTGGTTTTGGGTCTAAACAAATACGAAGTTCACTCGAGTTAGGCTTTTCAACTATTTGCAAATTATTAACCCAGTCCGTTGGGTAATCAACAGGTGAAATGATTCCATCCTGTACCATCTGTACTAATTGTAACTTTAATCGCTCCAACAACGAATTTGGTATCCGTTTTTTATAATGAAGGACTGGCTTTGAGTTTTCTTTCATATTTATTGTGAATGTTCCCGGAAATTTACCCAAACCTTCAAAGACGTCACGATTGCTTTTTAAAAATTCCTCCCGTGTTTGTGACAAACATGCAACATAATTTACATCCGTTCGTTTAACTAATCCAAATCGTTCGCTTGATTCAAGACCCAGTATCGGTTCACACACATCATCGACAACGATAAAGCGAGAGACATGTTCCTTTTTTAAGTTAGTATCAATGCATTTTAGTTTAACCGTACCATAAACATTAACATTGTTTCCATTATAATCAAAGACCGAATAATTTTCCTTTTCATTTTCCAATTGAACCCCCAACTTCTTGAATATTTTGGCCGGAATGCAGTCCACATCAGATCCAGTATCTAACTTAAACCTAACTAACTGATTTCCCACTTGAAACTCCTTATACCACCGCTTCGTGTGGTTGGGCACGTTACTTGAATTTATTCTATAAATACGATCCAGTTTTATGTCCCTATTCGCACTACCATCAATGATTTTCACACAATTACCTGTTTTACCCCAGCTGATTGAGTGTTGTTGCTGTTTTACATTTTGATTGTTTTCCGCTTTTGATCCACTGTTGTCCGTTTGCTTGCTCTTCGATTTACAAAAACGCTGGAAATGACCCTTACGCCCACATGACCGGCAATTGATATCCTTGGCTTTACACGATTGTAAATGATTTGCATTGAAATCATTACCACAATTGTAACAACGACGAGTTACAACATCAATTGTTTGTTTTGGCTGTTCAGCCACGCTGTCGATACTTGATTGGTTATTTATGTTCAACCTAACCCTATTTTCCTTCGCAGCTTCGTATGTTTTACACATTTCAATTACTTTGTTTAATGGCTCCTCCTTGCCATCCAACAGCTTCAATTGCAATTTTCTATCTTCCACTCCAATGATAATTCGATCTTTTAACATGCGTTCTTCATATTTCAATTCTTTTCCGCACTCACATTTGCTCTTGAAATCGCAAAACTGAACTTGCTTGCGAAGTTCAGTTTCAAACGCAGCAAACGGTTGCTTTTCCTTTTGCAAAATGTTGTTGAATTTGAAGGATTCCATAGTTGTGTTTTTCTTTGGACTCCAATATTCCTCAAACGCCTTCAGAACATCATTTAATGTGCGCTGGTTGACTACTGCGACAGAAGCATGTTCACCCTCGGCTGGTGCAACTACAATATTCTCTCCAAGAATACCATTTTCCGTTCCATCATTTGGAAACAATGTATTATAAATTTCTCGCGCTTGACGGCCAATTAACCACAGACATGTTGCAATTTTTGTTGACTCCGTTCCATTTGCTTTACCTGTTGCTCGCATATACATTAAAAACTCACTTTTCCATGCGTGCCATTCCTTTGCCACGTTTGTGCAATCCAATTCTTTTGGTAAACGATCGTTCGCCATTATTATTCCTCAGTATTTCACCACTTATACGCTGAACTCCTTTGTTCGGTACCGAACACGATTTGATTTCCAAAATTAACTTCTGACACCATGTAATATTCGTTGACTATTTGAAATTAAAGACTATTGTATGTCCAGTATTTAATACATCTTTATTGTTTCTTCTTAACCTTCATCCTTCTTTTCTGTCAGTGTGGTATCACCACCATTGATGGGTGCGTTCAAAAACTACCTGAATATATCTTGATAGCAGTGACATCTGGTGGTGTTATAATATTATTACATTTATAGACTACATTATTGGGCATATTCTGAGAAACAAGCTAAATGATGATTGATCAATATATTCATCCGCCAAATAGTTTAAGGAACAAGCGGAATAACGGAGCGAAACCAACCGCCCACACATTTCATCTAAAAGATTGTAGCGTGAAGCTTAATGTACAGCTACCTATTTTATCGCCGATTAACATAACATATCTCACTGCCCTGTTACTAAGCGGAATTGAATTCAACGATGAAGAGATACTTGATAAAGAAAAGCCATCTGAAACCACAACATATCAACTGCGAAAACAGGTGTTTAACAAAATTGACTCACCAATCCGTGGATCTGAATCCCGTGCCGCTAAAGAGTCCGGCACAGAAATATTACTCGGTGGATGGATCAAACAACTGATTTTCACACCATTATTGATATGCCATACAAAAGAGCCGATGGATCAAAAGCTACAACTCCTGTTCCAATAGAGGTGGATCAAACCGATACTATAACTGGCTTATTCATCGAGGCTTTTCTTAAAACACCCGTTGAGAAGCGCGATTCTGATTCGATGGAAACAGAAATAAAAGAGTCGTTTGATAAATCAATAATGTTAGACAGTATAAGTCAGCTAGAAAAATCATTATCTGCGCTTAAAAAAAGAACACATTGTATCTCATCCAATAAAAGCATTGATGATTGTGAAAAAACCGAATTAAAAAACATCTATACAGATATCATTAAACCCAGAATAATAGGAAATAAACTGGTAAGAAATCTACGAGCAATCCCGTTGAAAGGTTGTGGTAGCGTGTTTAGATTCGAGCATGTGGAGTACTGTCCACTTGAGAAAACCTTTATTGAAAGTATCTCAATCAAAACTACAGGCCATCACGGCGAACTAGTCAACTTTGAATCCAGCTTCACTCCAACTTTCATCATGCTTCATTTCAGATGAAGGTAAGAATCTATAAATATTCGCAAGTTCGAAATAACAACATAGTTTTGATACGGGATTTAACACGCCTCTATGTTAATGAGATGAATTCACACTACGCACGTTACTAACTTGGCCAGAGTGGGGGAAAATAATCTGACATTGGGAAATTGTATCGATCGTCACTTGTTTACCAGAGAGGAAAGGGTGTTGGTAGTTTTTTCAAGGGATTGGTACGCTATCTCCAACCATTATTTCTACATGGAGCAAAAGCTATGGGCAAACAAGTCGTCGAAACAGGAAAGTCCATTTTTAAAGAGGCAGGAAGCAGACCACTGAAGCAGGTACTAAAAGAACATGGAAAATCTGCAGTACATGAGTTAGCCCAAAAAGGTACAAATGAAACCTTCGATAAAATGGAAGGCATAGGTAGGAAATTAGCTATAAAACGAGCTAACCCTTATACAAGCAAGCAGCTGAAATCGGTGTCTAACCGTAAAAAAGGGAGAAAAGTGAGGAAGCTATCATCCAGCAGAGCTAAGAAAACTATAAAAAGACGACGTCAATTAAGAAAGCGTGCATTGAATATATTTGACAAGTAGATAACACCATCACGATGCAGAAAGAATGTATTGGATATATTTTCCTCACCACCTATTCAAAACAGTATTCTGAAGACCGAAGAGGTGGCTTACAAACCCATTGCATCACTGGACAATTCTTCGGTCCTGGAATTTGCCTCACTCGGACATGGAGATACATATCGTGACTTATCCAGCATTTACTTACGCCTCAAAGTGCAGCTGATTAAATTTAAAAATGGCAAGGAAGAACTTTTCACAGGAAAGGAAAAACTTAAGAAAGCTGATGGGGGTGAAGTTTAAGCTGACCCCGTAGGTGTAGCAAACAACCTCATGCATTCACTTTTTAGGCAATGCACTGTACAATTGAATGGTAAGAATATAGCTCAGACGGACCACAATTACCACTATCGCGTCTATGTTGAAAATTTACTGAACTATGGTAAAGACGCTGCATCAACTCATCTCGAATCAGCCGGTTTGTATCTAGATCAAAATGAAATGGAGATGATTGAAGACTCAAGATCTGGCGGTGGTCCTACTGAGTTGAATGAGGGCTATCTTAAAAGATCTGCAATGATGGATTAGAGTAACGTCGTTGAACTGATGGGCACAATTCATAGTGACTTGCTGAATCAGGAGTACCACGACATCACAGTGACCACGGCACGCCGCAACATTGATTGCACGACGACGCATCACATTGTGACGAGAGGCCCTCCAGTCAGCGCTAAGGCACGCCGCTTGCCACCCGACAAACTTGCAGCCGCGAAAACTGAATTTGACGACATGTTACAGCAGGGGATCTGCCGACCCTCCAAAAGCTCATGGAGCAGCCCCCTACACATGGTCCGAAAAGCCAATGACGATTGGCGCCCGTGCGGAGACTATCGCGCACTCAACGCCTGCACCGTTCCGGATCGTTACTCGATCGGGTTCCTGCAGGACTGCACCACTGCGTTGCACGACATGAAGGTCTTCACTGTGATCGACTTACAGAAGGCATTTCACCAAATACCAGTCGAGCCAAGCGACATTCCGAAGACAGCAATCATCACGCCATTCGGATTGTACGAGTTTGTCTTCATGACGTTTGGACTATGCAACGCAGGTCAGACATTTCAGCGCTTCATGCACGAGGTTCTACGTGGGCTCAACCACGTATTTGTGTACCTAGACGACATCCTAGTGTACTTGCCAGACCACCAGGCGCATCAACATCACCTCGCAGAAGTTTTCGATCGTCTGAGGAAATATGAGCTGACAATCAACATCGACAAATGCAAAATTGGACAGAGAGAAGTTCGCTTTTTGGGTCACGAGATCTCTTCAACCGAATTGAAACCTTTACCTGAGAAGATAGAAGGCATATCCGCGATCACAAGACCCAAAACTGCGCTACAACTGAAATCCTTCCTAGGCATGCTCAATTTCTACAGACGATTCCTGCCTCACGCTGCGCAAAGCCAACGCCCACTGCAACGACTCATAGCAGGGAACAAAAAGCGAGACAAGACAGTGCTGACATGGACAGACGAAGCAACAACAGCTTCCGAGCAGTCCAAAGCAGACCTGAGCAAGGCATCAGCGCTTGCACATCCTGATCCATCAGCAACGTGGTCCCTATCCATGGACGCCTCAGATGATGGACTCGGAGCCGTCCTGCACCAGACCACGAAAACCGGGACATCACCCCTCGGATTCTTTTTGCGCAGGCTTACTGACACCCAGCGA
Organism: Oxycera nigricornis; assembly: GCA_963942545.1. Lineage (NCBI taxonomy): Eukaryota > Metazoa > Arthropoda > Insecta > Diptera > Stratiomyidae > Oxycera > Oxycera nigricornis. The sequence goes on along the minus strand of OZ012661.1, from coordinate 38,417,087 downwards.
CGTTACAGCACGTACGACCGAGAGCTGTTGGCAATCCACGAAGCTATTAAACACTTCCGCTACATGCTCGAAGGCAGAGTGTTCACAGTGTTCTCGGACCATAAGCCACTCCAGTTCGCATTCCACCAGCGGCCGGAGAAAGCGTCGCCAAGACAACAACGTCAACTGGACTTTATATCGCAGTTCACGGTTGACATCCGCCATATCCCAGGCAGGGATAACACCATCGCGGATTACTTGTCTCGAGTAAGTACAGTCAGCACACTCGACTTCTTTTCTCTCACTTTAGCTCAACAAGACGATCTCGAGCTCAAAACCTTGATTGAACAACCAACGCAGAAGCTGGAATGGAAGAAGCAAGAGTTGACCGACTGTAACACACAGTTACACTGCGTCGTCACGAACAACAAGATCCGACCATACGCACCGCAACAGTTCAGGTCTACGATTATGAGCATGCTGCATGGCCTATCACATCCAGGCATCCGCGCGACGAGGAGACTCATCACCGACCGTTACTTCTGGCCAGCCATGAACGTGAACATCAACAACTTTGTCAGAAGTTGCATGGCCTGCCAACGAAACAAGGTCGGACGACACACCAAATCAACCCTTCAACGCTATGCTCTTCTAGATGCCAGGTTTGAGCATATCAACGTGGACTTCATTGGCCCATTATCACCAAGTGAGGGTTACCGATACTGCCTGACCATCATCGACCGCTTCACCCGTTGGCCCGAAGCAGTCCCGCTCCAGAACATCACCGCAACATCGGTCGCCGAAGCGCTAGTCAAGGCATGGATTAGCCGCTTTGGAGTGCCAGCAAGGATCACTACCAATCTGGGACGCCAGTTCGAGAGCCAGATCTTCGCTGAGCTAACCCGAGTTCTGGGGATTAACCACCTGAGGACAACCCCATACCATCCTGCCGCCAACGGAATCATCGAGCGATGGCACCGAACAGTCAAAGCCGCCATTCGTTGCCATGAAACGCTGGAGTGGACAAAAGCACTTCCTCTCGTGCTGCTAGGCCTACGCACCGCACTGAAGGAAGACATCAAATCTACGCCCGCCGACATGGTATACGGAACCACCTTGCGGCTCCCTGGAGAGTTCTTTGCCTCATCGCAGTCAGGCACCAACGACACCGACTTCCTGCGCGATCTCAGGTCACGCATGGCAAAATTGCGACCTCGAGACACAGCGCATCATACAACCACATCAACTTTCGTACACAAGGACTTAGGTACCAGCACCCATGTCTTTGTACGAAACGATAAGGTGAAACCATCGCTGACGCCGCCTTACGATGGTCCGTTTCCTGTTCTGACCAGGAAGGCCAAGTTCTTCAAGGTGGACATCAACGGACGCCCGAGCGCCATTTCCATCGACAGGCTAAAACCCGCGTTCCGCACGCCGGAATTCGTTGCTTCATCGAGGACTCACAGCAGCGATTCCACGGCAACACGAACAACCACCCGCACAGGACGCAGAGTTCGACCACCCGTACGCTTCCAGCCTTAACATCGTGGTCAAGCCACTGCGGGGGGAGTACTGTGGCGGTAACACTCTGCTACACATTGTCGCCGGCCACCAGTCGCTGGAAAATATCGCCACGTCTGGAATTTGGCAAACGTGGCATATCTTCCGCCACGATAGCCATGCACGTAACCCAATACGCATGGCTATCGTAATCGCGGGAACGATATGCTGCTTCATCCAGACGTGAGCGCACATGTGCATGATAAGCAGAATTGCAGCAAACGTAGCATATCTTCCGCTGCGATAGCCGTGCACGTAACCCAATACGCATGGCTATCGTAATCGCGGGAACGATATGCTGCTCGAGATCGGGTACTCAGGCGCTGCATCAGCACTTTGGAAGTGGTGATAAAGGACTGATACCTTTTTCCCAAAAACAGTCGCTTTTGGATTCTCGCCTCAACGACATCGCCCGCCCGCGGAATCCCTTTGTTATATATCTTTTTGTGAATAAATTTTGTTAATTACCAAATCGCGTTTTGAACCCGTAGAGGCCCATAAACTGTTAATGAATGGAGTGGACTTCCGTTAAACACTTTCATTAGAAAAACCTGAATTTTATTTGTACTCGAAAGAAGATGACTTTAATCCGTATGTGAAAATTCAAGAAGCGACAATGTTCATGAATCACGTTACTGTTAACCCCAGTATATTGCTAGCACATGAAACTGTACTCCAACGATCGAATGCTGTATATCCGTACAAGCGGGTGGAAGTAAAAACCCACACTTTAGCAACCAACACCTATACTCTATCGCTTGATAATGTAGTGATAGGACAATTACCGAATTTGTTAGTTTTTGGTATGGTGGATAACGACTCTTACACCGGTAAGCGCACAAAGAATCCATTCAACTTTAAGCATAACAAAATTACCAACTTCAATCTATCAGTAAATGATGTTCAAGTACCAAACCTTTCTCTAGAGTTTGATTATTCGCACGAAAAACCAGTCAGCACTAGAGGATATCTTTCTCTGTTCAAGGGGACTGGAATCAATTATTTCGATAAAGGTCATCAGATATCCAAGAAATTCTTTGATGATGGCTGTTTTCTGCTAGCATTTGATTTAACAGCAGACAGCTCAAACGATTCAGGATGTGCTAGTTTGTTAAACCAAGGTGTGTTAAGGATCGAGGGAAGATTCAGAGAAGCTTTAAAGAAAAGCGTCACCTGTATCATTTACGCGAAATAAGATGGAAGGCTTGAAACTGGCAAAAATCGGAATGTATTTACAAGCTTTCATAAACGCTATATATATATATATATATCGCAATAACAATCAGGTTTGGATAGTTTCTACTCTAGTACACAGCAGAAGTCATGGCACATTGCCTTGTAAATGTTGAATACTTCTCGGAGGGTCACTTAACCTTCTTTAAGAAAGTATCGCTGACTGGGTTCGCATCACCGAACAAACTCTACTCGAAAGAAATTACGTATAAATATCCTACCACCTTGACTATAGCTACAAATTAGACAGCCGTATTTGGAACCTTGGAACTCAAGCGACTCGATGAGGATCTTATCAGATCTTCGGAAAAGTTTTCAACAGTATTTGTGAACGGAATATCGACAAAAGAATTCTTTCAAAGCTACTTGACTTCACATACTAAGGTTGTAAACCTTGAAAACATATTCTTGAAAGAACAGGAATGAACACAATAGAGATCGTCAACGCGTTGAGAAGTAATATCATAACAAAAAGGTTTTTTCAAGGTGTATATCCCTGCGATCGTTTACCACGGAAAATCAGGAAACCGGCATGCGTCATAGCCAACACAGATGCGTCCCAAAAGAGCGGCGTTCATTGGGTAGCATTCTACTTCCCTAAAAAGGACCGGCTGAATATTTTGATCCGTTTGGGAAATATCCAAGTGAAAAACACTTTAAACAATTCCTAAAATCCAACAGTAGAGTGTTTATGAACAATAAACAACGGTTCCAGAGCGCGTTTTTGACTACATGCGGGCAATATTGCTGTGTTTACCTTTATTCACGTTGCATCGGTAACAGCCATCGAAAATTTCTTAAGCACTTCTCCCACTTTGACTTTGATTTTAGCGATGATGAAATTGTGAATTTATATCGGAAAATGTATAAAACAGGTTAATGCAGGTGTTTATTGTATTCAATCCTCCAGAAGACAGACTGGAGGTATACAAGCAGAGATTTAACTGCTAAGAGAGCCAGTTCTGATTGAATTACCGGTAAAAGTAAAATGAATTCAACCGCAATTAACAAGTTTGTGAAAAAAAGCCGACCAAAGTGCACATAAATACATTAGAGAAGAAGCAGAAGTCTGTTTCTTCACCTACAGAGCCCGATGGAGATCATACTGATAATGCAGCGGATCGGAATATCAAAATGCAAAAAAAAACCCAGAAAAAATGTTCAAAATCTCGAGTGCCGCGTGAGAATATCTTACTGAAGTATACTTATTACCTTGATGGATGTCAAAATCGGAAAATCGTGTTAGGTTTCGATGTGTTGACATTCCAAGCAAAAATTGTTTTCGGCTTGCATGAACGATTCCCAGTATCAACAACATACGTAGAGTGGACTTCAACGTATGAAGACTTGAAGAGGTTGAGAAACGAGGAGCAATATCCGCAAAACCAAGCAGGTCTTTCCAAAACATTCCGGATACGAGTAGGTGAAGGCAGTTTCAAATTGAAAACCGATGATCTATTGAAGCCGTTTGAGATGATGGACTTTTTCAATCTTGTAATGTTCCATAACAATATCGCTTCGGACGTCGTGAAGGAGTTCTATCAAGACGACGTGAAGTGCTGTAAGCAAAAGAATGTATTAAAGCTGGACAGCGACAATTTTTTCATACCATCACGCGAGTTATAGTTGGACTATTTGTTAAGTCAAAAAAAAAAATTAAATTGAAATCGTTCCTAACGTGGAACTTTTAAATAAAACTCGAAAGGTTTTCACGGAATAATGACTTTATTAAAATTGAACTTGACCGAACTGAATCGCAACTGAAGACTGCCTTCTAGACTATCTTACATGTCTATAACAGGGTTGTATAGGGTTTGAATCGCCAAAACAATATTCGTCTTATCTGAATATTCCCACAATAAGAGGATGTGCTAAGTATGCAATATCAAGCAGCGTATGTGAGATGCGGATATTGCATTTTTGTTTATCAAAGAATTTTTAATTAAATTTGTTGGTCTGTATCTGATATGATATGCAACATTGTATTATTTGTATCAGAATATGGTATGAAGAATGCAACATTGTATTGTTCGTATCAGGATATGATATGAAGAATGCAACATTGTATTGATATAATGTACATGTTATTCGGAAAGGATTTTGGAGAATTTGGTAGTAATGATATTGTCTATGTTATGTGTAACTCCTCCCTCCTTATGTTTAGCGTTGTCCTCAACGTTACTTATGTTGGGCATTTCGATATCATTACTTTTATTATTTTTTACGTTAATTTTTATGGTTTGACGATTCTTACAAAAGAAGTATAATACAATTATAAAAATGAGTATAATAATGGTAAGTATCAAAATAGATCCAGTGGCTATAGTATTTCTTTTACTGACGTATTTTTTTTCTTCAATTTTTTCTATATTTTTGATATTTTCTACTTTTAGATCTTCAAAATAAAGTTTATAATTATATTCTGATAGTGTTTTTATTGGTTCTAACTTTAAAACTTGTTGAAACTCTTTCATTTCATTTTTAAATAATTTTCCTTCAATTTCTATTTTACAATTACTGAATCTAATAATATATATTCCTTTAAGTCTATACGTTTTTTCGTCACAATTCTGATTTGTTCTGTCGTTTATATTTACAATTAATAACAAGCCTTTTTCTATTTCTTCTGTTTTAGTTACTCATTTCATTACTTATTTTAATAATACAAATTATGTTAGAGCAGGATAATTCATTTTTTACCAGTTTTGCTCGTTTTTGAATTTCAAAATATCGTCCATTATATAACACTGTTTCCTTTATGTCTATGTTTAATGTTTCTGAATTTACATTAGGTATTTGTTTAACATAGTATGATAATAAAGGTGCGGTTAAAATAGGAACATTGATGATAAAAGTTATGGTTCCTTCTTTAATTAATACACTGATCGTGATTTCTTTGAGTTCATCAACGGATAGGTTATGGGAATCAATTTCATCATATGTAAGTATGGATCTGGTCATAATGCCTGTTTTCGCGCAATTTACATTGTCAATTATTTTTTCTAATTCGTCTTTTAATAGATCAAGATTATGGTTTAATTGGACAGTTGTTAATATTTTGTTTATTTGTTTAGTACTGTTATTTAAATCGGTCGCGAGTTGATTATATAATTTATTAGTTTACAGGTTTGTCGGAAATAGTTTTTGTTAGTTTAGGTTATTAGTCTTCCTTTTGCTATTTCTAAAATCATTTTCTTTCGGAATTATGGCATGTCTTCTTGTGTGAAATCCAATTGATGATTTCTGGTAATATACTCAGCTATTGTACAACTAAATACACCACAATCGTTTGAATTACTTTGCATTGGAGTGTTTTCTACATTTGTTTTGGTAAATGTTCCTTTATTGAAGTTATTTATTTCCTTAGACTCTGCTTCTTTTTCTAAATACTCTGCTAACACGTCTAAAAGATGCGTATTTGGTTTTCTAAATGAATCGTAATAATTAATAGTTTTTTCTCTAAAATTTACGACGGTTATGCACCAATGTGTTTGGTTTGTATGAACTGGAATTAGTAAGATGTCGTATGAGAAAATATTTATTTTGCGAGTCCATTTCTTGACTGCTTCGTATCCTGATTGTAGGAGCCGTATAGTAAAGAATGTGTCGAATACGTACACTTTTGGAAAAAAATTTCGGTTGATTCAGATCACTGCGTTCCTTAATTAGGTTCATATAGAAATTTATAATTTGATCATCTAGCCATTCATTTTGTTCAATAGTTTTTATTTCCTTTTTTGTTATATTTAAGCCGTATTTTGATATAATAATTTCGTTTAGAAATCCTTCTTGTGTTAATATTTTAATGAAGGATTCATCTGAGTTTGAAATAATTGGATTTTCAATTACCTTGTCTTCTGCAGTATATTTCTTTATTCGTTTTATTCGAACGGGGTGTATTTTAGTTTTTCGTTTATTGTGTTTCATTAACATTACATCGTTGTTAGTATTTTTTGTTATCTCTACTTTTCGATATTTGGGTTGTTCTTTATGTCTTTCGTTGCTATAATTTTTTATAAATACTTTATTGTTAGGAATTTCCTGTGGTTTTTCACGGTTTCTGTTATGATATTCGATCCATTTTATTTTCTTTGTTTTTAATGATTCGTGAATTTGTTTTCTATCTTTACTTCCTTGTTGAACTTCTAATGGTTTACAATTTATACTTGAATGTATTGTATTGTTATAGTATTCGGTCGCTTTAAGGACTTTTTCATCGATACTGAGTTCGGATTCGGTAAGTGAGAGAACTCTTATTTGATCTAAAAGTGTACTGTGACATCGGTTCATATCGGCATTTCCGGTATGAGATTTGTGTGAAGTGAAATGTATTTCAATTTTTTCCTTGCGTAAGAAATCTCTAATATTGACAGTATTGAATTCATTGTCTGCGACAAGCTTTTTTGGTTTTCCCATTATTGCATTATATTCTCTGATCAATTTTATGAAAGTTGCCGCATTTTTGTCCATAGTTTCTTTAGTGTATAGATGTTTGGAAAATTTATCTATAGTTGTGAAGAATTGTTTCTTACCTATCATAAATATGTCTAAGTGAACTAGTTGGTTAATATTATTGGGTGTTTCTGATAATAAGAACTCTGGTTTTACGGGTTTTCTGTCATATTTAACGCGATTGCATATATCGCAATTGTTGATGTATTTGGCAATCATGTTTCTCATATCTTGAAAGTAGTATACGTTTTTTATTTCTGCGTAATTTTCCAAGATACCTCTATGATTACTATTTTCATGGATCTCTTTTATTTTCTTAAAACATTGATCTTTATCTAATAGATCGTTTGCGTGATGTGTACATTTAATGAATTTTATTTCTCGATTATTAGAATATAGGCTTACGATTGCAATTTGAACTTTGTTCCATTCCGTGTCATTTAGCTCACAATGAATTACAATTTTGCGTTTATTAGCTATATATCGTCTCAATATATCTTCTACTGTATATTCGTCATTAATATCTTTTGTATCTATATATATTTTTCGTTTTTTATTAATCATTTTTAGTTCCTTTTGTTTCCTTTTTACAATCAAAATTTGTGTTTTATAGATGTTAACAATTCCTTCGCTAATGGGTATAAAGTCGTGTTGATCTTCATCCCCTGAGTGAATTGTTGCCATGTCACTTAGGTTTTCATTCGAGTCTTGGTTTTCAATATTTATATTGATTTCTTGTTTTTCAGCATTAATTCTACTGAGGAAATCAGCAACTTTATTGTCTTTTCCTTTTAGGTATTCGATATTAAAGTTGTACTCATTTAGTTTTATCTTCCATCTCTGTAATTTGCTATTTGGTTCCTTTAGGTTGTTAAGCCAGACGAGAGGTCTATGGTCCGTTATTAACTTCCCAGTATATGGGAAGTTCTTGTAATCGCCTCGAAAATCGAAATTGAAATTTTCGACTTTTCTTTACGTTTTGAGATCTATAGAGTATATATACTTACGTGCGTTCGCAGTCAGATTTTCTACGAGCGTAACTCACGTAAACAAAGTCGTATCGACTTTGTTGAGGTGTCAATCGAAGCGTCTTTGCAATTTTAAGAGCTGATTAGTTTTTGAGACACTTCGGTCGGGGGGGTTTGCTGTTTTCACCCCTTGAAGGTCAACCATGTTATGCGCTATATCTCACGAACCAAACATGCGATTTTCATCATTAAGATGTCAATCGATGGGTATTAACATTTTTTTGCATCTGTCAAATTTTGAAAAAAATCGTTGGATCCGTTTTTTAAGTTTTTTAAAAAAAGTGCAAATAATTAGGGTTTTTTTCAAAAACACAAAATTTTTAGCCCAATTTTCAAACCCAAGTAATCAATGTTTATATTATTTATATACTCCAAATAGTTTTTGTGAAAAAACCAGCAAAATTTTTTTTCATGTATACAAAAAAAATTAAATAAAAAATAAACAATCATTAAACGTTCAAGGTCATTTACGTCATTCATTATATCTCGAGAACCAAATATAATCTTTCCATCATTAAGGTGTCAATCGACGCGTATCAACATCTCTATGATGTTTTAATATTTTAAAAAAATTGTTAAAGCGTTTTGTACGATTTATTAAATTTTTTTTAGAAAAGTAGTGTTTTTTTCATAAAAAATTCAATTTTTAACCTGATTTGCACATCGTAATAATAAATGTTTATAGAACTTATAAACTTTTATCAATTTTTGTAGAGAAACTAGCAAAAAATTTTCTCATGATTACAACCAAATTAAATTAAAAATAAAAAATCATTCAAAGTCACCATGTAAAAAGGGTTTATTCGAATCATTATACCTTAAATCTCTTATTCTTAAGACATTGTTGTATAGTCAATCAAAGTTTATTAATATTTGCAAAATTTGAGCAGATTTTCAATAGTCTTCACAGCACCATGTTTAACTTTAATGAAAAAAATTGCTTTGTAACCTGTCCCCCCTCCGATTGATCCGCGTGAATAATCAATCAAACCAATGCACCAAAATCCTTACGTAATCAATTGACGCTCCCGTAGATGTTACGATTAATATTAAATCATTCCAATAATTTTTATGATAGGTACATTTTTATTATTTGAAGTAGTATTATTTCCATAACTTTTATTGTGTTTAATATTTTTAATATCTATGTAGATATTACTGGGAAGTTGACCGTGTGGACCTCATGGGTCGCACCTCACGGCTTGTTATATCAAATTTTGTTCCAAAAATATATGGTCTGGAGTATTGAGTTGCCCATACGATAGCGAGTAATTATTTTTCTATCGTAGAGTAGTTTCTTTCATGTTCATTTAATGTTCTACTAGCAAATGATATTGGGTGTCCTTGTTGACATAAAACTGCACCTATTGCTTTTTCTGAAGCGTCTGTTGTGAGTATAAATTTTTGTTTGAAGTCAGGATAATGTAGAATTGGATAATTTGTAATTAATTGTTTTAGCTTTTCGAACGCTGAAACATATTTTGGGTCTTCAACATTTATTTTGTTGTCCTTTTTTAAGGCATCGGTCAATGGTGAGGCAATTTTTGCATAGTTATTAATAAACCTACGGTAGTATCCTGTTATTCCTAAGAATGATTTAATTCTCTTTGGAGTGTCAGGGACTTTTAAATTTTTTATTACTTCAATTTTATCAGGATTTGGTTTTATGCCGTCTACAGATAAAATATGTCCTAGATAGTCAGTTTGTTTTGCGAAGAATCGACATTTATCGATTTGGATTTTTAATTTATACTTTCTTAGTGTATCGAATATTTTTCGAATATTCACTTCCATTTCCTGGAGTGATGTTGCGAAGATGAGGATATCGTCCAAGTAGACAACACATATTTTATTAATGTATTCTCTCAGGACTTCGTTCATCATACGCTGAAAAGTAGCGGGGGCGTTTTTTAAGCCGAAGGGCATTCTGTTAAATTCATAATGTCCTTGTGGTGTTGAGAAAGCTGTTTCATATCGATCATGTTCACTGATCTCTATTTGGTGGAATCCTTTCGCCAAATCTAACGTTGTGAGGTATTGTGATTTACCTAATTTGTCAAATATACTTTCGATGTTAAGAATAGGAAACTTGTCTTCGATGGTTTCCTCGTTCAACTTTCTGTAGTCTATAACAATTCTCCATTTTTGTTTACCGGAGTTGTCCATTTTCTTTGGTACAATCCATATAGGTGCGTTGTAAGGAGATGTAGAAGGTCGTATAATTTTTTGTTTTAACATGTCTTCGATTTGAGATTTAACTTCTACTTCGTGTACATGGGGAAATCGGTAAATTTTAGAATACAAGGGTTTGTTGGATTTAGTTACTATCTCATGTTTAGTTTGGGTGGTGCACGTTAAGTTATCACCTTCTTTGTAGAATATATCCTCATTTTCTCTGAGTATTTTTCTCAAGGTATTGGTTTCCTCGTTGTTTAAGGTTTCAAATAACTTCTGTTTGGCACTTAATTGGGGCTGCAATTCGCTTTGAAGATTTATCTCTTCGGGTATTGCATAGTTAAAGAATAGTATCTTATTATTTACTTTGATACTACCTGTTCCCAAGTCTTGGTATGCATTTAGTGGGTGTAGAATATTTTGTCCTATTATGGCTTTAAACTGTTTGTCAGAAAAATCCATAATATTCCAAAGTATTTTATGAGATATTGGGAGTTCGAATTCTTAAGGCATAGTAGATTTTAATTTTTCAGTAACATAGTATGTTCCTGTTAAACCGTATATTGGAATAGGTACGTCTAATTGAAATTTCTCGTTTTTCAAAAGATAGCGTTTGTCTATACTAGATGTTGATGCTCCAGTATCTACTAGTACAGGGATTATCTGATTATCAATGTTAAGGTTAATTATAGGTAAAGGGTTTCCGAGGCAGTTTTGTGAAAATTTGTGTCCATCGCTTCGGGATTTTGTCGGTATTGGTTACTTTGACGAAAGATATTTGATTTATCTACTTGCATTTGTTCTGGACGGTTAAATACACGATTATTTTGTGGTTGGTACCTTGTGTTAAAGTTGAATCTATTATTGGTATTTTGGTTATTCCAGTGGTTATTATTATTTCGATTTAGGTAATTATTTTGGTGGTTGTTATAACGTGGTTTAAAATTGTTATTATAATTAATATTATGTTGGTTGTTACTATTTTTGTGCGGATTTCTGTTCCGACGATTAGAATTGTAATCTTCACTAGGTTGGTTATCGGTATTTTGTTGAATTTCCTTCAACAGATTATATGCCTGATCCAAAGTGTTACAATTTCTGGTTTCAAGTAGGAAAGTTTTATATTCAGGTAAAAGGGATTTGAATTTATTTAAAACCAAACTCTCGTTACGGAACAGGATTGAACTCATTGAGGAAGTCTCTCTGCGGATCTTGCAGGTTTTTTGTATTAAGTCTGTTTAGTAGATTATTTAACTTATGGTATGTATCATCAATATTCCTATTGTTAACACTTACCCCATGAATACAATTTACAATATTGTTGTATGTTTGGTTGATCCCGTATGCCGATAATAATATCGCTTTTATGCTCTGCCAATTAGGGTCTGGAATCTTCTGGATTGTGTTCCTCGCTGGTCCTTGCAGTTTGTGCAGGATTAGGCGGAAGATATATGTTTGTTGATCACCTGGTTGTGTGAGGTTGAGGATCGTGGTTGCCTCATCTATCCATGCAGACAGTGCGTATTGTTCGTTGTTGCCGGTGTAAAAAGGTAATCGCCTAACTTCCTTCAGCAGCTCCTCGAAGCTCAGCTCTAGTGGAAGTGGTGCGAGTATTTCAGCCATTATTTTTTCTATTTCAGTCCGTGTAGATGTGGTCCTGGTTCCTTTCGGGATGCAGCAAGTTTTCACACACTTTCGATATTTTATTTTTATTAGTGAACAGGTCCTTAACCCCAGCTTCAGGGAAAGGTTTTAAAGGTCGACTCAGGCTTGACGCACAACCTCTTGTTCGTATTTTAATACCTAGTGAATTTGCACTTCACTAGGGTTGTTAATAGTGTTTATAAATCAACACTATAGGGTTCCCGATCGTTTGAGCGTTAATTCACGTTTTTCCAATTTTGCGTATTCGTCGCAATTGTATTTATTTGTTCCTTACACAAAGTGTTTAGTGGAACCGCGAACTTTTAGGGTTTTTTATCGTTTTAAATAGGACTTCCTCCTTCCTTAAGACGTCGACTGCGCCAGTTATAGCTGGACTATTTGTTAAGTCCAAAAAAAAAAATTAAATTGAAATTGTTCCTAACGTGGAACTTTTAAATAAAACTCGAAAGGTTTTCACGAAATAATGACTTTATTACAATTGATCTTAACCGAACTGAATCGCAACTGAAGACTTCTTTCAAGACTATCTTACATTCCTATATATAGGCTTGGAATCGCCAAAACAATCTTCGTCTTATTTGCATATTCCCTCAATAAGAGGATGTGCTAAGTGTGCAATATCAAAGCAGCGGATGTGAGATGCGGATATTGCATTTTTGTTTATCAAAGAATTTTTAATTAAATTTGTTGGTCTGTATCTGATATGATATGCAACATTGTATTATTTGTATCAGAATATGGTATGAAGAATGCAACATTGTATTGTTCGTATCAGGATATGATATGAAAAATGCAACATTGTATTGATATAATGTACATGTTATTCGGAAAGGATTTTGGAGAATTTGGTAGTAATGCTATTGTCTATGTTATGTGTAACTCGCGCTTCATATGTGCATATCAATTATTCACGGTTATTTTATGAAATTCCATTTTTTTGCCATGTTGTTTTTAATACAATATATTGCATCTATAATAAAATTTCATTTTTGATATGAAAACATACTCTTTTTATTTCAAAACTACATGAAATCCATTAGATAGCACATGTAGATGTTCATACAATGCTGTGCGGCATATCTAGTTGTAGGAGCTGCACCATGAACTGGACAAGCTGTCGTAAAATTTCTGAGTTCCCCTATTTTCGGTATATTAGGCTGAACGATATTGGCCGTTGATAAATATTTTCTAACAAATTTCTCCTTCACATCGCCTCACACGTATATTGTACCGTCAGAGGGTTCCTGCACGATTTCAGGTAGCGTGATGTAATTGACGTTACCATCACTCCAACTTAGTGCGTTTATGTGAGCGAACTCGTACTGTTCTGTTCTGTTTTCGAGCCTCCGCTGACAATTATTGGTATGGGTATTGCTAGCTCCTTTATGAAGTATTGTTTTTTATTTCCATTTACAAACTGTATATCAAAACACAACTCAGTCATGATAGCTAAATGAGATGTCAACAGAGAATAAAATTTTTCTTTTCAGTTTTAAGGTATTTATATATTTTTACTTTTACTTATTACAATTGTGTTCCAGCTCATGAGCTACCAACTTAAAAGTATTTATGCTATTTTAATTTTTTGAAGTCAAAAGGCTATGGAAAATGATGTTCAACGATCACCGACGAAGGAGGAATTTATTATATCTGCCTTTACCTCCATAACCGCGACAGAGGGAAATGCAGTGTAAGACTGATTTACGTTCGAAATTACGCCGACAATAGAAGCTCCACTCAATTCGCTTACAGGTCTTAAGCTAGAAGAGATGGGCTTAATCTCAGGTGAAGCTGGAAGTTCAATAGACAAGCTTATTTTACTGCCTTGCTCCGAACTAGAGACTAACTTTTCAATCATTCTGTCGAACATAATCTCGAGCTCTTTAATAGGATCCTCACAGGTCTCTCTGAACTCTTTCAACCGGAAGAGCATTCTTACACCTTTGGTATTGAATTTGTTATAATAGATCTCCTCTTTTGACAAAACTTCGATCTCGTTACCCACTCCACCACCTGTCTGAGCTGAAACTGCATCCTGCTCTAGTTCCTTTAAGATTTCAACATTCATATTTGACCTGTTGCAGGCCAAACTGTTTGGGGCATGTCTTTCATTTTGTAACATTTGCTCATTGTTTAGAAAAGAATCAGCCCCTTTTAAATTCTGCTGTGAAAAGGGGACATTGTATAAGGTCGAAAATCGAGTTAGCAGCTCGATAAATTGAAATTTTTCTTCAACGTTGAAAGAGATCTTTTTCTTTCCCATCTCTTTCGTCAAAATGCTTAAACTAGCTACAAATACATCATATCCTAAGCTTAAAGAACTACTTAAATACCTAATTGAACTTAAACTACCCATTTTTTTTTAAATTTATATCTATGAAAATGTTTTATTTCGTTTACTGTCTAAAAAGTAGATTCTATTTTAAATCCCCACAAGGCTTGAATGGCCTCTTCCTTTTTTGTATTCAATGTGAGTTCTGCTTTCTCCACTATCCTGACCAATAACTTTTATACTTCTTTTCGAGGCTTTTATAACAAAAATCAACAGGAGATATATTTCAATACATTCGTAAATTAGCAAACAACGTTAATTTTCAAACAGTTATTGCATTTAACACCCAAAAGCCCATCATTGTGTCTTTTCCATTCATTCATTTACTCCGATGCGGCAGCAAAGCATCTCAAACGAAAATCATCAGCCGACCAAGCAGCCACGTAAGTCAAATTCGTCAGCCGTTATCGAGTTTGTATGTACACGCCACCACGGCAGCTTAGAGCAAAGCGTCTCAAGCCAAATTCATGACGCGGCCAGAACATTCAACGTGGCCAGAACAGTCAACGTGGCCAGAATAGTTGACACGACACTTTAACTAAAGCGTCCCAAGCCAAATTAATGAGCCTGCATCTACACGCTCTGGAGACGCGAAGCCCATCCAACACATCTGAAGCAAAAAGGCATCATTTCATCGTCCTCCGATCACACAGATGTCGACTCAATACAAACCGACAACCAGGCACTGACTTTTTACGCTACAATTGCCATGTGGTTTTTTCCACTTTACTCTTCTACGCTACGACCAAGGGCGGATCCAGCATTTGACTCAGGGGGGTCACTGTCTCGAAAATAACAATAAAAAAAGACAATATTGCAAAAAAAATCGTACAAATCACTAGTTTGCCTAGGCTCGGGGGGGGGAGTCATGACCCCAATGCTCTTCCCTCCTTGTATCCGCCCTTGGCTACGACTGCCATGTGGTTTTTCCACGACACATTTCATTCAAAACAATTGAGCCAGAGAAACACGATCTATATCAAGCAACAATTGGCGACAAAGGTATACAAAGTCTCAGGTCATTGTAACCGCTATCTAATCCACACACAGCATAATTTGAATTCCAGTATACTGGCCATGGTACGATATCAAAATTTGCATTTTTATTATTCGTATTTCAAAAAAGATGACAAAAGTCTCTTCTATTCATGCATAATTTACATCAGTTGAATTCCAAGGAAGCCATCGCAATGATACGAAAACAATATCAAAATACTATACTGGTGCAACAATTTGCGATGGCTGGGTCGGACCCGGGTGGCTTATGCCGCTGGGGCGCATATCTTACTCCCAGTGCTCAGTGCCATATCACACCATATCTTACTCCCTCGCGTAGAATCCGAACCAATCGCACAAATAGTATGCAAATCAATCATGGAAATGATACTCCCTAGCGCGAATCTCCAACCAATCGCGCAACTCGCAAAGCTTAAAAAGCAAAGCTTGCAAAGCTCAACACCTCGAACACCAAAATGTAGTGACCAGCCCATACAAATCGCCACTGGCAAGTGTAGTGACCATAAAGCCGATCCCAGTAGCTTTGTCTCTACCGCACCTAATGAAAGTTAAAGGTAAGGTCACTTCCTTACTACTTCTGGCTAGTAGACGGTGAAACACATTTCACAACTCTCGCTGCAACCACCCAAATTTACGACAACAGTGATGACTGTCAAAAAGGACGGCCTGTTCTACGATTTTACTGCAAAATTTGCATCTGTATCAAATCCTTTCATTTGGAAGAGCGTAAAACCACCACGAGAAGACTTCCCGTCACTGTAAAAGTTTGCCGATTGGCACCTGACAAGTATAGGGCCACCAAATAAAAATTGAATTCATGTCAGAAAAAGGCATCTGCAAACCATCGAGCAGTCCATGGGCTAACCCTCTTCGCCTAGCTCAAAATTGTCGGAAAAATGGAGATCATGTGGCGATTTTCGCAGAATTAATGACGTCAGATCGCCAGATCGCTATCCAATGGCCAACCTGGTGGATTTTATCCACAATTTTCTTCGTTAAGCGGATATTTCAATCACTATGGTCCCGAAAAATTCATCTTAGCAAGATGAATCATCTTCCACACTAAGCACTATTCTTATCACACGCGCTAACCACTAAACATTTGCCGTCCCATACTCAAGCCCATTAATTCCTTATTTTTTAAAAATATGCAGATAATATGTAGAAAATAAGTACACTTTCATAATAATACATTCAAAATTGACTAGTAGATCATATGAGGCAGTATTGATAGCGTTGGGAGTACTGTGGGCCACAGTGCATACAATATACAGTGGGAAAAACTCTAGATGGGGAAATGAAATACACTGAGCTTTAAAACTAATTTTAAGAGAGCATTGCGAGAAATTTAAGAGAGATCCCAGCGAAACAACTATAGGAAATACAGGTGTAAAGCAGAGCAGAGCATATGCTCGTGCTTAAAGCTTGGAGCTTTTGGTAGTTCCACGGAGCTACTCGGCGTTGAAAATTGATAGTCCACTTTTTACTCTAAGTTTAACGACTAGTGTATACATAGTCTATGCTGTGGGCCATAGCACAAAGAATATATAACACGGACATTCCGAGCTGTCAAAAAAGTTTTGAGACAAAACATGCATAAACTATCCCTCCATCAGAGAGAGCGCTCTGGCTTTCGTTTCTAAGTTCGCGCGAGTTATACCCACATCCCCAAGATGTTTAGATAACAAAATCACGACAACAATGTCTTTCGACAAGACCAACCAGTAAGGTAGGTTGAAATTCGTATTCAAATTTCTCCAGGCCAGGTTGTACATGTGTAGAGAAACGAGGCGGCCATTTGATATCAGTTAACCGTCTACGTGTACATGCCAAAATCAGCTGACATAATGCAAGTGTGCGTAAAATCAACGAATACGGCGAGTACCCGATGCGAATACGCAACTGATCGACGCATTTAGGGCTGCCTGATCAATAGGAACAACGAAACTACGTGAAATCGTGATTTTAAATAGCAGTAGATTTTATTGATTTTTTATTCAATAAATATTGAAGAACAAAACTATGGTGTTTTAGCAGAACATCTAAACTGCGAATTCGTTAATTTCACACTTTACTGAGTTTTTCAAAGCTCTGTGTTATGATGATGATTCCTTCATAAATCGAACACCGTCCTCTCTTCAATAACATTCACTGAACTATAAAAATTTCGGTTTCTGGCGCACTGTACCTGTGTGTTCTGTGTTGCAATTCCAAGGAAATGCAATGCCTTCTTCGTTGCTTTATATTTCTAAATAAATAGAACACCGAAGAAGAAACTTTATTTTCTTTTCGCAGAGCATCAGCCACTTTTTCGAACTGTTCCACGTTACGGCTATAAAACACTTTTCCGATGATAACACGTTGCTCAGTAGAGCACCGATGATCACATATTTTGAATGCGTGATACTCTCGCACTTGTCAATTTGATTTATTTCAATTTTCATTAAAAGCATCTAAAATTTTATTACACACGATATTCGGGTGGCGAATGGTCAAATACACAATGACATTCTTCGCTGTCAGTCGCGATGCAATAAATTAATGAAATTAGCTTCAATGTGCATCTCTGTCATTCGTTCACGAACCATTCACATGCAATTTGCTTACTCTGTTACTCATGCTAAGGTACACGGATATGCAATTTACCAATTCTTAGGCACAGCCTAGCACATTGGTTGTATAGCAGATATGTGACAAATTAGAATAGTGTACGTGCGATATATTCTTTATGCTATGCTTTAGCCATTCGAATCGTATCGGATTTTCCGGAAAAATCTAAATTCTTTTAAACATTACTAACCTTTTTCTGTTTTACCAACTGAAATTGAGAGTTGCATTTTTACTGCACAATGCTTTATCTTTCGAAACTAACTATTCTAACTTGCATTTAATAGTTGATCGTAATGTCTGATGTTTCACTAATTAGAATATGAATTTTTAAATTTTTTAGCTGCATTTCTTCGTATGTATAAAGAAAAGCAAACACAAATTTAAAAAAAATGAGTTTCGAAACACAGTCACATTAAACTAGATGACATTTTACTATATCTAGTACAGTACGTGTAAAAACGTGAAGTATAAAAGCCTCTTTTTTTATATGAGCACTGTATGTTAAGTTACAGTAACCTATTTTTAATCAAGTCCTTAGAAAACTGCAATAGACTTTTAGGATATTGCTTAACGGCCGCCTACACCAGACGACAGTCTTGCGATATAAAATAAATCTTCTTGCACCAATGTGTGTAGGTGAAGAAAATTGTAGGTGAGGTACCAATTGAAATTAGTTTTATACAAATTAGATCCTGCTTATATAATAGTTAAAAATACATTGAATAGGCCAATTGAACTTTTTTACAATTTATTGAAATAAGCAAAAATATTTGTTGACTTCAAATACGTACATTGACCTTAATATATTCGTTGAAAATTGGTTATCATCACAAATGCATTATTAGAGTTGCCATGCAATGATTGCAGATAGCTAAGTTCAATATTTGTGAAAGGGATACAATTGTTAAACACATCAAATTGATGTACGTGGAACCACAATGTTTGAGTTCAATGTATGTACATCTCATACAATGTTCAGTCATGAAATGCCACAGGACGGTCACTGAAGTTGAAGTCAATTTTTGTTTGTCCATCTGTTGTCATCATTCAAGATGGAGATGCTTGGCGGTGATGGAAAATGCACCTCGTTGTTTAGTGGTTTAGATGGAGGTCATTCAAACATTTGTTTAGAACTTTTGGACATTTCCGAAAAGTGTAGTTTCTTGGAACTTATTTCTTCCAGCTTGGATAGTGAGATGTTCTTTGTATATGCGCTGATGTTCAGTTTGGACTGACATGGCAATTATCTCCTTTGCTGATCGAATGTTGTACGCAGAGTATGTACAGTTTGGACTAGGCAATTACCTTTAAGTCGAATGACTCTATTATCAGTCAATAATACCTTTTCACATTCTTCCTTGCATATTATTGATGCTGTTTTAGGAACGTCGGTTGCAAAAAGCAAGTGTTGGGCATCATGAGCTGTTTCCACAGCAGTTCAAAGTTCTTCACTGTCGTCATAGGACAAGAGCTTATTTTGTGTCTGTCATACACAGTAAGGTTTGTATTCATATTAATGATGTAACTTGGTGAACGAAGGTAAAAGTCTCCCAGAATTGAGCAGCTACGAAATTCATAATTGTCCAAACATTTTTTTTGAAGCATGTTGAAAGGCAGTTTTATGATATGAAAATATTCATAGACTAGCAGTAATTGCTTCGTTTTTCCCACAACACTTCGATTTTGCGGTACCTCTTATATTCAAAATAGTGGTCCCAGAATCTTCGAAACCCGATCGATTGTTTCTGCTATGGTGCTTGAAGAGAGAATGCTAGTAATGCTAATATACCCATACACAGAGGCGTAGCAAGGCTGGGGTGTTGGGGGTGTGACACCCCCCTAAAATTTTGTAGCGATTCGGCATTTTCGTGCCGAAGTTGGCATATTCAAGAAATTTGATTGTAAAGTCGGACACTCGGCAAATTTTTCTAATCAAGTCGGCATTTTCAACATTTATCACCCCCCCCCCCCCAAATTCATGAAGCTCGCGACGCCCCTGCCAGTACATTGCTTTAACTTGCTTTCCATACTTCAATAGAGATAAGTTGAAGCTACTTGAATGCTTAGCTTGTTCTCATTTTTCTATCCAGGATTTCATTCCGTTCATAGTTTCTTTGAGTTTGTTGTTTTTGTTTGGTCAGTTTCCGCATTGAGCTGTTGCATGCTGGTAAAAAGCTGTCAATGCTGTTGAGTCGGTAGGTGAAGTAAAATACTTTGTTTTTTGTCTAGGTTGTCTTTTTTCATATACTTCATCGATAACACCGAATATAAACGTAAGTAATTTTCTAAAAAGCCCCTTTTTAACTGCTTATTATCCTGCCTGGCCTGTTTAATTTGTTGAAGAAGTTAGATCCCCAAGTTTTAAGTTGCTGCACTAGTGTGTTTCAGTGGGTTGTCTGTACCAATGCTTTCATGACTTGGTATATTTTTTCTGTCTGCTTGAAAGTTTGCAAGGTGTTGTTTTCATCAGCCAAAATGTTGTATTGTGGGAGAAGAATCATCATCATCAATGGCGCACCAGCCCAAATCGAGCCTTGGCCTCCCGAAGACACTGCCTCCAACTGTCTCGGTTCAGCGACCGCGTCCTTCAATTAGTGAATCCCAGCAAGGATTCGCTGTCGTTGTCAACTGCATCCTCCCATCGTTTGCGTGTGGGAGAAGAATGTCTGTTCTAAAATTCCACTGTAAAATGTGCGTTTTTCCTAGATTTGCGATGTAATAGTCTGTAGATGGCTTGAGAATTACATATTCATGGTAAGAGTGGTTGTCAACTAGGGGCTTTGCAAATAGATTTGTTAGAAAAGTTGCAAGTAGCGCTATTGCCCAAGTGCAGGGTGCAATACGAGGTTTCTTCTTTTGCTGTTCTGATAGTTGTTGCTGACGTATTTGGCGTTTACGATCTTCTATTGCAGAATTTTGGCCCTCGTTACTTTTAAGCGGAACTCTACTATTGTGTGTAGATCCGACACTAGTATTCGTGATTGAATCTCCTGGATTGTCTGATGACTGATTGCTACCAGCATTTGCATTCGTTTCGTGAAATTTCGTGTTGTCCGTACCTTGTTGTCTAGGCTAGATTTGCATTCGTAAATATGTTTCAAAATCCATTTTGAAAGTGGTAAGTTGGATTGTTTGAGAAGGTCGAGTTGGCCAGGTGTATGGTTCTCACATTTCTTAGTCCATTTTTATTTACGTTGGAGTGTATGCAAATATACCGTATACCATATTTGGCAAACCGTTTGAAACTATGCGGTCAGCTTCTTCCAATGGTCATGTAAAGCTATGTTTATCCGATCGGGTTCTGCAACCGCAAAAAGAGACCTATCGATTTGAAGATTTATCGGAGAAAGTGTTGCATAATCTCTAACATAACTAGGGAGTGCAGTTATGGGTCATTAGAGGTTATGTGGTATATTGGTTTCATCTAAGATTCGTTTAATGTGGTGTTTAACAGATTTGACACCTGCTTCTCAGAGGTCTCCAAAGTGAAGCGTAGCTACTGGAATGAACTTTCAGTTGATCTCATCTCTAGCAGAAATTCGAGCAACATCTTCCGATTGTCTAAGAGTGGCATGTTTTATGTCATCATCAGAGTTGAGAGAGGGTGACAAGTTACGATGCCTACTCCTTGGACTTCGCAGTTCTACGATCTCTTTCGAAAGTTCAGTTTGTTGATTGATTTTCACTATTCTTATCTCTGCGTTTTTTTATTTCCCTTGGATTCAGTGAACCATTTGATCTGTGACCTTTCATCTTTTTAAGATTGTTTTTGAATTTCAATCAGCACGCAAAAATCTTGAGAAGCTTGACGAAGTTTGAATAACTCTCCAAGATGGTTATTTCTCAAGCTACAGTAATTGGGCCCGTGAGAACATTATGTTTGGTTGGCTAGATCAGGAACAGTGGGCCATTCCACCACAGTTTAAAGTAAAGAAGCATCTGGGGAACCATACATCTGGAGACACAATCAGCTGGATTCTCTTCACCTCTTACGTGCTGCCAGCACTAGCTATTATTGCTCAATATTTAGATTGCGGTTACTCTATTGGCAACATTTGTTTACATATTAATGGGTTCCAAATTTACTGGAACGAGCGTTATTGTAGAATCGGATCATGCGTATAATTTGACAATTTGGATTTTTAGCGATGAGTTTACTCGTTTCAAGAGGTTAGCCAACAAAACAGGAGCATTGAGTTCACGTTTTGGAGGTTTGAATTTATCTTTAAGTGGAGTCACCCTTGCTTTTGCGAAAAGAAGTGTTAGGCTTATTAATCCTTGAGAAGAGATGCACTTGGAATAACCCACTGATGTAAGTCTTGTCCTATGCTTTGCAGAAACTACGAAGTTCAACTTTTACGTCTGGGTTGTAATGAGTCCACCATGGAATACGGATGTCTTCGAACGCACTGATTTCCGCCGCAAACTGATCACAAGCGATGATTATGTTGCTGAATGGTTAGCTGTTCCAATCCATACCTACTTTTCAAACTTCTTGAGCTAGTAGTTTCACCTTAATGATGACTGGAGTCAACCACTGAAGCGGGTCGAATAAAGTTGCTGTATTCGATAGAAGTTGACGATTTGTTAGCGGCTCGATTTCAAAAACTGGAAGCTTGAATCGAAATTCACCCTTTGGTGGATGCCATCTCAGACCTAAAGTCTTAATGGAAGTTTCCTCTGTAATTTCTAGCAGTTCTGTTTCTGTTGCTTGTTCTGAGTTATTATAGAACAATCTTTATCGTTACTGTACCATTTTCGTAAATTGAAGCCTCCTTTTTGGAGACTTGCTTGCAGAGCTGTGGCCTCTTCTTTAGTATTGGTGGATATTGGATATTTATTTTATGAAAACGGGATCTGTTTATGCCTCAAAACTTAAATTAGGGACAATGGGATGGAAACTTCAAAACGGGACTGTCGTATTCGAAATATGATAAATTTATGAAAATCTGGTACCTCTGATTCAAATTGCTTGAAACAACACTCCATGAGAAAAACAGTACCATACATAACTTAATGGGCAAAAGAAACGCGAGCAAAATACAACAGCGTCAATATGAAAAACTTTTATAAAGACAATATTTTCGCTAGCGAAAATTTGTGATGTTTCGGAAAAGAAAAAGGAACTATAAAAAAAGAATTTCAAAAAGGATCGCTTACAGATATAATACTGAAATCAAAGCGTGCTTATTGAATTTGAATTTTTTATCACATGGAGCTTACGAATATGTACGCATGACGATTCACACTTGCTTGTCTTATAACAGAAACATTGCAAAATTATACGAAAATGTTAACTGTATTCCAGGATTCACTAAGGAATCCTTTACATATAGTAAAAACATTATAGAAACTGCCTCAAATGAATAAATATTGTCAATGAAATACAAACGAAGTACCAAATGAGACGAAAAATATCACATAGATTTGTAGATAAAAGCGATGGTGGTAAACGTGGCATCTTAGCTACTTAAATATTGGTTTTTCTGGCCGTAATTAACTAAGAAAAAAACACTTTTAGTTTTTTCTAAATATATAAAATATATTTCGTAATAATATATATATTCCGAAGCTGATCTTCAGCCGTGCGACTTACTACTACTTCCTACTTATTCTCTAATCTCAACTTATATTGGTATATCTCGGTTTGCTGACTCATCGTTCTGTACCGTGAAACGATATTCGCGAGATTCTCAGAACTATGATGATGTTTGTACAGCTGCGGATACAGATGTGTCAACATATTAATAAAAATGCTGACTTTCGAAAGCGTTGTGATCTGGATATACAACCTCTCTCCCATTTAAATTAAAATTCTCCGGAATTTTTCCACTTTCTGGAGTTTTGTTGGAAGTGAATTTAAAAATTGATTTTAGGTTTTATGCCTCAAAAAATCGCAAGTAGTTATTCATAAAATCGTTAGAAGCGATGAACCAACAAAATAATGTACATTTTTATGATATCTTAAATTACCGATATATTTTAAATTGGCAATATTTTTAAATATAATATTAGTAAAATTTAAAGGTTGGGAAAAATTGTACTAAACATTGACCGCGTAGAAAAATCCATCAACAAATATTTCGTTAGTATTACTGAATGTTTGGTGTAAGATTTTGTTACATACCATAAACTAAATTCAAATTATCTTCGCGCCTTTTCTGCCCGAAATAACTAAATCGTGGAAATACCTACCTGGCAATGATTATTTGAAAGTGTAAAACTCGCCAAGTTCCGAAAAAAGCTATTCAAGCGCGTTATCTCGCTCCAACCCTCGGATCGTGTTCAAGCTTTCGCGAATACGAGTGATCGATTAGGCCACGCTATGCGAAAAGTAGCTTATCGATGTTCGACATGGCGGAAAAAGGGAGTGAGTGTAGGGGTTGGAGGTAGACCATCAGGAGGATAAGTTGTGACCCGACTTCGAACGGGCGTAGTGAATTTTGTCGAATTTATTGAGATTGCTGAGTAGCCAGGACCAAACGGAAAACGGAAGAACAAGGCGGCCTGCATGGAGACAAGCGAAATCTAAACATCTTGCAGAAAACAGTTTCGTAGCGTCCGCGTCGTTCAACGTGAATTAATGCCGAGTTCTGCAAAAAGGCAGAAAGCACCGCTGCCCAGTCAACTGTTAGACAAAGTGCATCGAGGCGCTGTTATCATCTGTGTCGGCGTCACGATTTTCGGAACGGGCGTATTAGGAATGCGTGTCTACAGGGATTTCACTGTTATGCGGCCGGCTATCAAGGAGGCCGAACTAACGAAGCTCGAGAAGAAAGCGGCTCTGGATAAAACAACGAAATTGAGTGCTCAAATTGCGCGCCCCATGGTGTATGCGTCTGGTTAGGTTGGCAAGGTGCAGTAGGTTAATTTTCATAAAATAAATTAAATTTAAAATTTGATAACTAAGAGTTGGTTGCAATGAGCTGTCCTAATAATTCCGACGATAAATATTTTATGATTATATATGAAAAATTGATTCAAAATAATTAGCACCAATTGAATAAATTAATATACATTGAATATTGAAAAACAAACTTTAATAAATAATGGAATAATTATATAACAAAAGGTGATGTGATTGTTTTGTTTTGCAATGGTGACGCGTGTAGTGATGCGTTTCGGTGGTTCTCTTTGTCCATAAAACCCACGACTCGGTGAGCTAGTCGGGGAAATAAAAAAAATGTTAAATCGGGACCGCCACTAAGCGGTCGACTTTGTACCGGTCCCGGCGGCGTGGGTGCACACGAGGCATCCGGGGTCGAGGAGCGTGCAAAATGGTGAAGCACTCGATCTCGGATCCTCGGGTTTGTGCGCGAAGACGGGACCGTGACAAATGGCGCCCAAGGTATGGGACCTTTCCCATATTCTTTTTTTTTCTTCGAGTCTATTCTACGGCAGTATATCTGCAATTCTTTCGTGTTTCAAGTTTTTTCTTCGTAAATTCGAAAATCGTGTTGTGATGTGTTAGTCGCGTGGTAGTTTGAGTCAAGTAAGCTTTTGTAGCACTTGTTGTCACTTCATACGTTTTGATTCCGTCGCTAACGATTCTCGAACTTACCCAAACCAACATCTTCTTACATTTAGTAAATTTTGGCTTAAAACTGGTAGTGTCGCGCAAATTGTTCGATTCATGAGTGAATTTCTTACACATGTACTTCGCAATTTGAGTGTTATACATCCGGCCCCAGTACAAAAATATATTAACGTAAAATCTGAAAATTACCCTTTCCTACATCGCTGCTTTTGTGGAGAAAAGCAATCACACACCTTAATATCATAAATATATAAAACTAAAGTACAAACAAAAACCAATATATTCCATTTAATCAGGTTTAATGTCTTCACAAACCTGCTAAGGTACCTTTAAGTAAAAGTATAACTTTGTAATCTCTAATATGTAAAAACTTATGTAAAACTTATGTAAAAACTTATGTAAAAACTTATGTAAAACTTTGTAAAACTTATGTACAAATTATGTAAAACCTTTGTAAACCGCACACACACCCTCACACACTAATCGGTGCCGGTATCGCGTATCTACTATATCGTTTCTTTAATCTATCGTCGGCGTAGTGATAACGCAGTTTCATCTCTTTAGTTAGTATTAGCTTTTGGCGCGTTTCGCTTATTAGCTAGTAATCAGTATCGCCATATTAGTTTTGTATACAAATATCGTCGCGTGTAAAATATAATTTCTTCAAATTTAACTTCCCTTGCGTAAATATTTAATATATATCGTATTGTATATCGTTTCTCATATAATTCTTAATTAGTATGTCGGTCCTCGTATTAACGTAATTTTTATAAATAATATTCAATCACAACATGGACGTTTCTATGGCATTTTGGCCTAATAAGGTGTCTACACCTAATATGTCTAATACTCGGTCTAAAAGTAGCCATTCGTTGGAGCTAGGGCGAGACAGCGCCATAAAATCATCTATCTATAATCGGAACTTATCCGATCATATTCAAGTAGCTGACGTGGGAGGTAGTTCCCAAGTAAATAATTCCGTGTGCATTCCAATCGAATCTGATGTCAGTCAAAGGCCATTATTCGTGCCCAACCCTAATCTCACATTCCCTGTTGAGGGAATTGACCATTCTAGGTCCTCATATTCTGTAGGGTCACCTTCAAATGTTCCTCCAAGCTGTGCGAGAGAGCATTCCAACTCTTCGTGCCGGACACATGTCCCGATCTTTCGATGGGGTATCTGCTTTGACGGATCCACCTCAGGTCTCAACGCAGAGACATTCCTATTTCAAGTGGAAACCCTTTCAAAAACCTGTCAAGTACCATATCCCGAACTAATTGTAAATTTCCATTTGTTGGTTCGTGGACCCGCTGCCGTGTGGTATTGGAAATACCTACAATTAAAACCCAATTCATCTGATTGGTTAAGTTTAAAAAAAACGCATTCTTGAGCAGGTATGGTTCTATCACTTCTGACGTAGACATCCGTAGACGTATTGACGCTCGGACTCAACGTAATACCGAACCCTTCATCGAATTTTTTGATGACATTGAAAATATGTCTCTTCAATCAACTAACATACTCCCGGATATTGATTTGCAAGTAATCTTATACCGTAACATGCATCCGCGTCTCAGCGATCACCTGGCTAGTCGACAGTTTGGAACCACTCAGGAATTGGTTCAATGTTGTATTTCGGTTGAGTCAGTTTGGAATCGCAACAGTCCAATCCGAACACCCGCACCCATATTGTGGCGTTCCATTCACGAAATTAGCCACAATACCCAATTCATTGGCCCTGAGTCCAATGAGCCGATAAGGCTATCCGCCAATCGTAACCCGTTTCGTAGGTCTGACAATTCTACCTTTCAACGTTCCGCCGCTACTTCCAATAACCATAGTGTCTGTTGGAATTGTCGTGACATTGGACATGTTTTCTCTAATTGTCCAGAGCCCACTAAACAAGTTTTTTGTTTCGGTTGCGGACACGAGAGAGTCCTCAAACGAAATTGTCCCAAATGTTCCTTGTCGGAAAACTTCCAGAGGAGTGTGTCGTTTGCGGGGAACCGGCCCACTCCTGGGAATCCAACGTCGGGACCTCCAAAGCGGGGCGGTCGATCACCGTCAACCATTCCAGGCAAGTCGAATCACTATCCACGTCGATATATAACTGTACCGTTCCTTCTCCCGTGTTGACGAGAGAACTTAGTACCCAAACCAAATTCGTGCCTCAAGTCGGTCCTATCACAAACATGGGCTTAAACCATAAGCCCGATACAATCAATCCACTCACAAAAACTTCTATTTGTCGTCATACCTCTAATTATCGTTTTCTTTCTAATAGTCAAATTCGTAGACGTAAACGTGCAGCTTTGTACTTCTATAAAATCCGACAACTGCGCAAAGCAGCTATTTTTTTGTCGTCGTTTGGAGGTGGAAATCTTCAAAAGATACCGAGTTGCTCCTGCTTCTCGGCATGTCGGATTTCTACCGACTAAAACCACCTCCGTTTCCTCCAAAAAATCTTTACTCCATAACTCATTGCTTGCACTGTCCGTGTGCAATTTATTTCCTGAAAGGTTGTTCATTCAAATAGTACTTCCCAGACGATGTATATCGGTATAAGAAATAGTACCAGTATCTCAAAAGTTTTATTCAGAGTTCAATATATTTAATTTTGTTTCACATTTGTAGCAGGAAAAAAAATATTAGCGTTCTTAAAAAAAGATATATATATATATATATATATATATATATATATATATATATATATATATGTATATATATATATTTATATATATATATATATATATTATATAAATATATATATATATATATAAAGGAAAAAGAAAAAAGAAAAAAAATTAAAATTAAGTTAAAAATTAAAATTAAAATTAAAATAAAAAAAAAATTAAATTAAAATTAAAAAAAAGATAATAAAAATATTACCGTTCTTAATTATTCAAATTGAATTTTCAGTAAATGTTTACGTAGCATGATTTTAAATGTCATTATGTTACGCGCTTCTTTTATTGTTTGAGGTAGCTTATTGTAAAAATTTGATGCGGCGTTAATCGGATCCATCCTCAAGCGCTCTGTCCTAGCAAATTTTATTAAAATATCATCTGCGTTTCTCATATTGTAGTCGTTTTTTCTCCCATTTATATCTAGTTTCGTTGTTTTCATTTGTTCAATGTGTAAATTTTTGAAAATGAATTTTCCTTTTTCCATTTGAATCAGTCCGTCTACGTTAAGTTCTTGTGTTGTTTTATATACTTCAGATCTAGCGGTCATCCTTTGCAAGTTATATATGGTTTATTATGCTTTAGTTAGTAGTCGTGACATGCTCATGAGGTTATTTTTGGTAGTTTGGCTCCAAATTATAGTCCCGTACGTAATTCTTGAAATTATGTATGCATTTTTAATTTGTATTTTATTTTTAATTGAGAAATAGCTGAAACGATGGAGCAAACTAAGGATAGCTGCTATTTTTTTCCTCATATCATTTATATGCGGTGTCCACGTTAGTTTTTCATCGATTGTTAGTCCAAGGTACTTCATATGTTCAACTCTCTGAAGAGTTTTATTTTCTATTTTTATCAGTGGCTCAATATCAGTTTTATTTTTTTGTTTAAAGATAATGTATTTGGTTTTGTTCGTGTTTAATGTCAATTTGTTCCGTATGAGCCATTGGGAATATTTGTCTAAGTCATTGTTTATCTTTTGTTCTAAGTCAGTTTCATTTTTACCTGAGTAAATCAGTATCGTATCGTCAGCGTACATCACAACTTTCCCGTCGATTCCTGAAATCACCAAGTTGTTTGTATATAACAGGAAAAGAATCGGTCCTAGTATTGATCCCTGTGGTACGCCAATAGTAATCTGCGCTATTTCACTGTTAACGTTTCTAATTTCAGTCCTTTGAAGTCTTTCTGCCAGGTACGTACGCATAAGTTCTCTTGGCATACCAACAATTCCCAAGTTCTCAAGTTTACTTATCAATATATCGTGCACTACCGTATCAAACGCCTTTTTTAGATCGATAAAAACTGCAGCAACGTAACTTCCCTGATCCAGTTGTGTATTGATATGTCTCATCACTTCTACAATTGCGTCTGTTGTTCCTTTACCTTCCTGAAACCCAGGATTCAGGAAGCTTACCAAAGACGACTTGCGTAGCCGACCTCGCGTTTTTGCTAACGGCCAAACGGTTTACGTTCGTAATCACATTCTTAGTAAGGCCACCGACAACTTCGCCGCCAAACTTGCCCCGAAGTTTGTGCCTGGAGTTATAGTTCGCCCGGTAGGACAAGTCGCATACGAAATTCGTGACCCATCTGGGAAGTCTATGGGAATATGTCATGTACAAGGCCTAAAAACGTAACTAATTTTTTTATCTTATCTATTTTAGACTTTTTATCATATTGTATCTTATAGTATCTTATCGTAGGTAGCAATCCACATAAAATAGGGTATCTTCTAAATATTATTATATTCATTACTGTTAGGTTAGTTTGAGTAATAGGTTGCAGATATAACATTTGTGGTTGTAAATTAGGTAGGGCGTAGGTCCCTTATAAGAGTAACAGTCCAATGAGTTTTCCTGTTGGCCCCACGCGTAGTGTTTGTTGCATCAGTGTGGATGTTGCTCTTTTCGTTATGGTTAGGCTCAAGCATTGGTTTGAAATTAACGGTCCAATGAATTTTCCTGGTGGCCTCGCGCGTAGCGTTGGTTGCATCAGTGTGGACGTTAATGCTTCATCGTTTATATAAAACTAAAGTTAATTAGGTATATCTGCAACGCTATCTTTCAGTAATTCTTTGGTCCGTATGATATTTGGTTTTGGAGTCATAAAATGCTAGAGAATTGACGACCTCTGGGGTCCCTAAACTAGTCCGCGTTGAGCGTTGACGTCTGTATATAATGTAGATATTTTGGTGTTGTATATATTATCATATTAGTTTATATCTTGAATATTAGGGTTTGTAGTCATAAACAACTAAGGCAGTGACGATCCTTCGGGTCCCTTAATAATTGCTCACAGGAAGTGAGACCATGTATTTTTTTATTCTAACCATAGCTCTTTATCTTCCGAATATTAACCATTTTACCTATCGGAATCTAGTATTTCTCATCTTTTCATCTCGGGTATACAACCGTTTCAGTTGCTAGGCAACTATCTTAGGGGTGGGGGGTTCATATTGAACTCAAAATTTATGTATTTGCCTTCGTTTTTTAAGTTCTAGTTTGTTTACTTTGGCCGATCCGAGACTGGGGTTGAAATCTGTCAGGTTAGACCTGAGGTCCTCTATGGGGTTTTGATACAGAGGGCAACGGTCGATCCATTTGGTTAGTATAGCTCAACCCCAGTGTAAAACTCGGACGGACCACCATTTCGTTTTTCAGTGTAGTGTAATGTCCCCGATATCTTTTCGTAACGTTAGCCATGATCTTCAGTCTGTTTCCAACACGCCAGTGTTTCATTTTGTTTGAAAATTCAGTAACCCGCCGTCGAAAGGTTCCGTTCCTGTTTTAGGCTAGTTCGACTAATTAGTTAGTTTTGAAGGCTTATTTCGGGTAAAACTGTCGATCGAGTAGGGTTACCTTAACGTTATCGAGTAACTTGAGTGAACATGTATGATGATTTCGACGTAAACACGTTTTGAATACATCTGCTGAGCTTCACGTAAGAAATCCCTTTGTTAAAACCCTCCTGGTTCGTTTGAAGGGCGAGCATGATTATTTCGACGTTATAAACGTTTTGACTACATCTGCCTAGCCTCATACCAACCAGGAGATCTTTCCTTACTTAGAGTTCATTCATAGCCCAGCTTATCGTGAAGAGACTCTTCTCAGGCGGGGTCGTCCCCACGTTTCTTACGTACCATAAACTAAGTTCAAATTATCTTCGCGCCTTTTCTGCCCGAAATAACTAATCGTGGAAATACCTACCTGGCAATGATTATTTGAAAGTGTAAAACTCACCAAGTTCCGAAAAAATCTATTCAAGCGCGTCATCTCGCTCCAACCATCGACGATACGTGTTCAAGCTTTCGCAAATACGAGTGATCGATTACGCCACGCTACGCGAAAAGTAGCTTATCGATGTTCGACATGCCGGAAATAGGGAGTGAGTGTGGGGGTTGGAGGTAGACCATCAGGAGGATAAGTTGTGACCCGACTTCGAAACGGGCGTAGTGAATTTTGTCGAATTTATTGAGATTTGCTGAGTAGCCAGGACCAAACGGAAAACGGAAGAACGAGGCGGCCTGCATGGAGACAAGCGAAATCTAAACATCTTGCAGAAAACAGTTTCGTAGCGTCTGCGTCGTTCAACGTGAATTAATGCCGAGTTCTGTAAAAAGGCAGAAAGCACCGCTGCCCAGTCAACTGTTAGACAAAGTGCATCGAGGCGCTGTTATCATCTGTGTCGGCGTCACGATTTTCGGAACGGGCGTATTAGGAATGCGTGTCTACAGGGATTTCACTGTTATGCGGCCGGCTATCAAGGAGGCCGAACTAACGAAGCTCGAGAAGAAAACGGCTCTGGATAAAACAACGAAATTGCGCGCCCCATGGTGTATGCGTCTGGTTAAGTTGGCAAGGTGCAGTGAGTTAATTTTCATAAAATAAATTAAATTTAAAATTTGATAACTAAGAGTTGGTTGCAATGAGCTGTCCTAATAATTCCGACGATAAATATTTTATGATTATATAAAAAAAATTTGATTCAAAATAATTAGCACCAATTGAATAAATTAAAATACATTGAATATTAGAAAACAAATTTTAATAAGAATAATTATATAACAAAAGGTGATGTGATTGTTTTTTTTTTGCAATGGTGACGCTCGTAGTGATGCGTTTCGGTGGTTCTCTTTGTCCATAAAACCCACGACTAGGTGAGCTAGTCGGGGAAATAAAAAAAAATGTTAAATCGGGACCGCCACTAAGCGGTTGACTTTGTACCGGTCCCGGCGGCGCGGGTGCACACGAGGCATCCGGGGTCAATCATCTCTCGTACACGATTATTTGAAGGTTCTAACTCGTTTTCGTACTGCGCTGTATTTTCAAAAACATACATTTTATTTCTTTATTTCAAGAATATATTCGTCATCCATTATAACTTGCAATTAATTAGTTGTGGGTAACGCTGTTATCAATTTAAAATCAACTAGTTAACATTAGTCTTTAAACTGTATTAGTCCTGTTCATACATTTTTGTTTGTTTCTAAAAGTCAAGTTTTGTTTCGATTGGTGGTAGCGCTAGAGTTTGTAACATCAATGTGGGTAATACTAATGTTATCACCTGCAAATTTACGCGGTCTTTTAGTATTCGTTGGATGCTCGTTTTCATTAACTTTTATTCTATTTCTAAGTTGATTCTTATAATAATTTTGTTTATAATTTTTAATTGGAATCATATTTCTACTATCTTGATAGTCTTCTCTACTTTTCCCAACAAACATTGTGCTCTTGGATTAAGAAACAATAGTCTTATAAAGCTCGCATTACAGCTTTCAATAAGAAGCATGTCGTATAAAATGATGATTAAGGTAATTCCTAAGAGAAGAGGCTTATAATGTTTTCTCATTTGATAATCTAAAGACTTGGTTCCTTTAAGAGCTTTTTAATCTTTCGAAAAGAGGGTAATCTTATCGAAAGCCATTACAAGTAAATTTTTCTTTTCAAAAGGCATTTTTTTCTGATTACAGTCTTGAAATGGTATTATGCAAAGGTATTATAAGTTCTGTGATAAGATATTCTTTTAAGACTCTTATTGAAGGTTATTTTTAGAGCAACAAGTTTCTTAGCTTTAGCGGGAGCTCTTTCAAGACTGTTTTCAAGAGCACGGTTGTGTAATGCACTTATAAAGCTTTTGACTAGAACTTATTGTTTGAAGTTCTAATATCAGTCTTATAATAACTTTTCCCAAGAGTAATTTCTACCAATTTTTGATGTTGTCTCACTTTACATTTGTAACAATCTTAAACAAGAGTTTTATAAGTATACGAGCTTTTAAAGTACTTATAACGGTCAAAATGATGAAACTATCTTTTAGTGGACTTATAAAAGCTTTCGAACAGATAAAAACCATCGGACATTTTTTTCCTTTAATGAAAAAAGTAAACAATGCAGTGAAATGCGACCAGAGTTAAACAATCTAAACTATCGATATTTATAAATTTTCAGACTATTTATTTGGTCTTGCTAATGCATTGTTTGTCCAAAAAAGGGTTTATGATTTATTAACGTCCCAGTTCCCTATGGGAAGTTATTGTAATGGGGTCGATTTTGCGAATCCCAAATTTTCATATATCTCCACGTTTTAAGGTCTCTAGAATCCAAATCCTTCGTTTTTAGAGAGATGCTGTGTGTGTGTATGTACGTATGTGCGGATGTACGTATGCGCAGATGTGCGTATGTGCGTATGTGCGGATGTGCGTATGTGCGTTTGGAATAATTTTTCGTCTCGATTATCTCGAGAAGCAAAGATTGCTTTGACGTGAGACCGGTTTCATTTGACGCGTAATTACGTAACGTAAAATTGACTTACTCTTTAGCAAAATCGGTTGAGCCGTTTTTTATTTAGGATGAAAAAACTGAAAACACGACTAAAAATTGCTTCTTTTTAAACTGTTGATACGCACTATTAATTCGTGCAGATACCAAATACCTTCATAGTAATGTTGTTATTATTGTGCGTTTTAGCAAAATTATGATCAAATTTGTAAAAAATGTTACTTCAAAAAAATATAAAGATTAATTTAAAAAAATCCAAACTTATATTATCCGGTTTGGGTGAATGGGAGTAGAGACGCTAATGCAGTTAATGATTGGATATTGTTATGAATAATTTAATATTGTTAATAACAGTCAAATAATCTTAGTTTTAATTTGATATTGTATATAAAAAGTCAATTATAATTATTCAGTAACGGTCAAACATTCTTAATAACGAATGATTATTGTAAATAATAATTAAATACCCTCAATAATAGTTGTGGTTTCGAGTCCGAGATGGAGAACGAGGTTGAGGACGAAGAGGAGGACAAGAAGGATGACGAGGACGAGGAGAACGAGGTTGCCGAGGCTTTGGTAGAGGATGACCAGGTGGTGGAGACGTCTTCTTCTACCAAAGCTTTTATGGTTAGATAAAAAATTGATAAAAATAATAAAAGTAATTATATTAATTTAGAATAATAATGTTTAATAATAGTAGTTATTAATAAAAATGCGTATTCTAGTAATGACTTTTTATACTCTTAGCCAAGAGCAACTTGTGTCGTATAAAGCCCTTGCCTACTTTTTTATAAAAATCAGAAGTCGTATAACAGATTCTTCTAAGGTTTTATGGGAATTAGTTCATATACTTTCTTTAATGGCAATCTTATAAGGGAATTCTAGTTTTTTAGGTATCTTTGCAGAGCGTTATAAGCCTAATTTCTTACACCACTTTCTGGCTACTACGACTCTCCAAGACTGCTATAAGACAAATGTCAAAAAGCCACATTCTTAGCCAAAACTTGATTTCATTCTTATAAAGCGCTTGAAGTGCTTTATAGGAGCAATAATGTTTGTTGGGTTATTTAGGTTACTAACAATTTTCTCTTTTATATTTTGTGCTAACTGGATCAGACGTGCAGGACTAACGTGCAAAGCTTGGTCAGGCTTCATTCAAATTGTTGTATGGTACCTGCTATTGTAATTGTTCAACGCTCTGTGAATTATTTGGACCATACTTAGGAAAAGTGGCGTATGTTAGGCATTGCTACTAGCTTTTCCTGTATGGTACTGTGGAATCTATTTATATCGCTGTTTCCCGTGTGAGTGTTAGGGGTAGTTGAATGTAGCTCTACTTGCTGTTCCCTTGAGAAATCTTGCAAGTTTATGGAATTAAATTTATTTTCTCCTACTAGTTTCTTTGGCTTCCCGAATTTAGAAAAATGTTCTTCCAGTGTTTCGACTTTTTTCGTCCAATGCCTATTTGGTAGATGATATGGGTATACTTTCTTCGTAAGTTTGTCTATCAAAGTTAAAAATGGCTGTTTTAGGAAGTAAAAGACATCCATGTGAAGAATTTAGTTAGCATCTTTTGAAGTTTTACTGATTCTGTATATTAATTTGATTGGTTTTCGCTCGTATTCAATTTCTAGACATGTTTTGCAATTGTTAATTATTTTTGTGATTTCTTTCGAAAGATCTAGATAGTATATCTTGTTCTTCAATTGGTAATAGGTTTCTATTATTCCACTATGTAGACTTTTTCGGGTGTGATAAAGTGGTATTTGTCTTTGTGCTTCTTCTAACGTTCGCATTTCAGTCGCGTGAAGGGTAGCTTTCATGAACTTTATTTTCTTTTCTCGAACAAAAAGCTCTAATAATAATTTTTCTATTTTGTTATATTCATGAAACGATGATTCGGTGTAAACACCGAGTTTACTGGGTACAATAAATCTTCTAAATGAACCAATCCAATGTTGTCGATTTTTCTCATAATCATTCAGATATCTTGACGCGTAACAAACTGGTTGTTCGTTTTGTGTTAAGACAGCTCCTCTTTAGGAGTAGTCACAGTTATTAGCTTCAGTGTATGAAGTGAATGGATACGAAAAGTTTGGAAATTTGAGTATAGGATGTTTAATTATGCTCAATTTTAGCGTCTCAAAAGCTTCGATGTACTCTGGATCGTTGGAATTTATATTTTTTCTTTTTTTAAGTATTTGATCATAGGAGCGGCAATTTTTGCAAAATCCCTAACAAATCAACGCGTAGGCGAAATTTTGCCGACCCGAATTATCAATTTTCTTAGCGACAACTACAATTGGAGAGGCGTATCTACTATTGGATTTTTGAATGATTCCTTGCTGTTCCATTTCCAACACTTGCTTCCGGACTTCTTCGTGTTTTGGAAGGAGTCAATTGAGCTTAGCATGATAAGGCTGGTCTATCGAATAAACATTTATATTTTACTCCGTCGATGGTAAGATTAGCAAATATTTTGTTTCCGAGGACTAGTTTATGAAAAACGCGGACTCAATATTATGAACTGCTTCGTTCATTCGGGAAATAATTAAAACGGTATTCGGAGATAAATTGATTCGGGGAATAGTATTCGGGGATTAATTGATTCGGGGAAATAATATTCGGGGATTAACTGATTTGGGGAAATGATGATTCGGGGAAACGCATTCGGGGAAATGAACGGGAACGATTTGGACTATATCCATTGGTTCGAGAAACTGAAGTACATTTCCGAATTGACCAGAAGGATTAATGTGGGTCTTTGATGTTCATCTGGGTAATTGTTCTGATTTTTTCTAAAATTATTACGGAAATTATTGTGCCTTTACTGTACCGAATCATTATTATTAATTCTTCGTTGACCGGAGTTAGCATGAGTTTGCCTGAATTGGCCTGAAAAAATTAACGTTGAATGTAGCACGTATTTTAGGGTTAAGTATATTGTTGTAATGTATATTTTATATTTTTATATGTTGACATTTGATTGCCTTGTTTTGGCGAAATAAATAAATGAATAATTTATTATGATTAGAAAACACAACGCGTATTTTCGTTGATTGGATCCTGCAAGTATAGGCAGGATCCTACCGACTGCGCCACTAAGAAACACTTTTAGTACGGTTGATAATCTATAAAAATGTGTAGGGTTTTAAAGTTTGATTACTAAAATACGCTTTTTGTGAGTTTTGTATGAACGTTTCGTCAAAACTAGAATCTTCAAATTTTAACTGCACCAAAAACATTAATCAACATCATTAAGATAATTTATCGTAAATACGAGCATGCCTTGAATATAACGACAATACGGCAGTTGAAATAACATTGGCGGTAGTCATTTCGAGGAACAACTACAATATATGCTAGCCACGTAGCACTTCAGCCTTCTGGTAATAGATATCACAGGAATCATCCAAACGAGATTTCATTTCATAACCAAAAAGCAATCGAAACAGTTCAATTCAACGGTATTTCAAGAAGCTCATTCATTTCAAGAGAATATAAACACATTTTCAAATCAACTTCGACTTTACTTCTCAAAATGTTGCACAGACATAGTTCTGTTCACACTCAAATCTAAAAACTATGCAGCTATAAAAACAACGGAGTGGTCTCAATTCAGTCTTTACAAACAAATTTATTGCAGTCTATACAGCAGCATTTCAATTAAAGCAGTTTGTTAATATGATTTAGAAGGTTTATGGTTATTGCATTAACAGATCAATTATATGACCAATATTCCTTATTGATGAGTACATACCAATATTTTAAGTTAGTTCCTTTTCGCAATTGTATTTTTTTTGCTGAGAAACCTAACATTTGGCTCTGACCATGAGGAAATCATTTTTATTAAATTTCGCTGCTGTCTACAAGCCGCTGATTTACTTTGCTTTTACAAACCGTAGTTCATTTAATTTTGTGATTATTCTTATCGATGTTTTTTTCAATGATATTGAGTCTTTATTTCAATTTCACATACTTTACAGTATGAGGATGTGACCTTACTTTGCTTTAGTGTATACAGCCCATCAATTTTAAAAGCAAAAGAACTCGGTTTTCAGTGCTTTTGTTAATCTATTCAGCCAATCGCAACGAGCTCATGATAAAAAACATAATATGTTTGAAACCAAAACGGCTAAATTCTTAATGTGAGAGTATAATTTTCCTATGCCATGAATTTCTCGAATTACATGGGCAAAGATTAATAATAGCTAATACGCATGAGTGTAAACTAACGCCAAATGAAAAAAAAATCAAGTTAAATTTTGTCGCCGAATCTTCTCAAAGAATAGCCCAATTGGCGACATATCGCTCAATCAGGCAACCAATTGGCAAGATTTCAGTTTAAAAACTAAAGCAGTGTAGTGCCTTAGTAGTATCTAAACTTCTTCTTTTCCTAGTCACTTATGTCTGCAGCTGGACGTATAACTAGAAACACTTGTAGCTTGTTAAGAAAAAACTATTATTCAATGAATCCTTAAGCTAGTTTTCACCAGGAAGAGGTAAAACGTTGGCAAATGCTATCTCTAAAGGGACGACAGAACAATAAAGTCTGGCAAAACCCAAAATTTTGAGACGACACCCGATTAGAAAACCATAAAAATTATTTTTAAATTAATTAATTTAAGCACATATTATACCAAAT
This sequence comes from Oxycera nigricornis, assembly GCA_963942545.1. Lineage (NCBI taxonomy): Eukaryota > Metazoa > Arthropoda > Insecta > Diptera > Stratiomyidae > Oxycera > Oxycera nigricornis. Next base: position 38,378,386 of record OZ012661.1, on the reverse strand, counting down.
AAAAATAACAAATCACGAAAACATATTAGTCTCTTGTATTTTCTCACATATATGAATGCCTTTGCTTCTTTCAACACTTCGAAACATTGGTCCATGTTTTTGATATTCCTTACTGATATGGCTTGTTTCATGTCATGTTATGGCACCCGCCCCCGGAGCAAGTTGGAGTAGTAGAGTAAAAGAAGGGAGTTTCCTACTATTACGGCATAAACGGTTTGCGGCGGTCACGGCCTCATGAGAATCTATGGGGGTTCGCATTCTAAAAAAATGGTTATTTGGCTTCTTTCAAGAGGTCATATTAACCCGTAAAATCGTTATGGGAAGTGATTTTTAGACTTGTTTTGAAGTCGGAAAAATTAAAAACAAATAAAAGATTTTTTACTGGGTCTTTGCGAAGCTTTTTATGTTTGAACGGTTTTGAATTTTTCCTATTATATTCGAAACCTTCAGTATTCTCCATACGCTATATCATAACTGAGTTCCTAATTAGCGCTTTCATTCGCTCATGTTTCCACCTGCTATTGTTGCTTATAATACCAAAGCTCCCTTGTTTCGATGGAAAAATTGGTCTAATGGAAGAACCAACCATCTAAAAAAATGCTTTACGCGCCTTTGCAGAGCCTCGATGGTGGTGTGGAAATCTGTTGTTGCTTTTCTGTATCTTTCAGAAAAATTAGCATGTATTTATATATATATATATATGTTTACGTAGCATGATTTTTGATTTTAAATGTCATTATGTTACGCGCTTCTTTTATTGTTTGAGGTAGCTTATTGTAAAAATTTGATGCGGCGTTAATCGGATCCATCCTCATGCGCTCTGTTCTAGCAAATTTTTTTAAAATATCATCTGCGTTTCTCATATTGTAGTCGTTTTTTCTCCCATTTATATCTAGTTTCGTTGTTTTCATTTGTTCAATGTGTAAATTTTTAAAAATGAATTTTCCTTTTTCCATTTGAATCAGTCCGTCTACGTTAAGTTCTTGTGTTGTTTTATATACTTCAGATCTAGCGGTCATCCTTTGCAAGTTATATATTGTTTTGTATGCTTTAGTTAGTAGTCGTGACATGCTCATGAGGTTATTTTTGGTAGTTTGGCTTCAAATTATAATCCCGTATGTAATTCTTGAAATTATGTATGCATTTTTAATTTGTATTTTATTTTTAATTGAGAAATAGCTGAAACGATGGAGCAAACTAACGATAGCTGCTATTTTTTTCCTCATATCATTTATATGCGGTGTCCACGTTAGTTTTTCATCGATTGTAAGTCCAAGGTACTTCATATGTTTAACTCTCTGAAGAGTTTTATTTTCTATTTTTATCAGTGGCTCAATATCAGTTTTATTTTTTTGTTTAAAGATAATGTATTTGGTTTTGTTCGTGTTTAATGTCAATTTGTTCCGTATGAGCCATTGGGAATATTTGTCTTAGTCATTGTTTATCTTTTGTTCTAAGTTTGTTTCATTTTTTCCGTGTATACAAATCAAACTAATATCGATTCTCGTCCCTTTGGGAACATTCTTGTAAATGGTCATAAACTCAGCGGTCTGCTTGATAGCGGAGCCAGCGTTAGTGTATTAGGTCATGGGGCTCTAGAGCTTATATCTTCACTAAATTTTTATTTACATAATACCAAACTTCACATCAGTACTGCTTCCGGTCAACGAGTATCTGTATTGGGATATGTTGATACTAACGTCACTTTTGGAAACTTGAGTAAACCACTTCGATTTTTGGTAGTACCTTCCTTGGAACATCGCGTGTATTTGGGAATTGATTGCTGGAATACCCTCAACATAGTACCGTTTCAAATACCCCCCGTTTCGGAAATTTCACCTCTCTCTAACCCAGAGATCTACCCATTTCAGCAGTTTACTACTGATCAACAAGTTCGACTACAATCCGTTATACAAACTTTTCCCTCCTTCAACGAACAAGGGCTGGGACAAACCTCCTTATTATCACACGTTATCGATACCGGATCCGCAAAACCTATCAAACAGCGCCATTACTCTTTTTCTCCGGTGATTCAGGATCAGCTTTATCTGGAACTGGATCGCATGCTCTCTTTGGGAGTTATCGAGGAGAGTCAGAGTTTTTGGAGTTCTCCTGTTACGTTAGTTCGGAAACCTGGTAAAAATCGGTTGTGTTTAGATGCTCGCCGCTTAAACGAAGTAACAATCAAGGATGTCTACCCCCTTCCGCTAATTGACGGACTTTTATCGCGTTTACAATCCACTAAGTGTATTACTAGTTTAGACGTCAAGGATTTCTTTTGGCAAATTCCCTTATCTGTTGAGTCCCGTGAAAAAACCGCTTTCACTGTTCCTGGTAGACCTTTGTATCAGTTTCCAGTCATGCCTTTTGGTTCGTGTAATGCACCACAAACGATGTGTCGTCTTATGCACAAAGTTTTTCCTCACGAGTTCCAGGATACAATTTTTGTGTATCTAGATGATCTACCGCTCCTTTAACGGACCTACTGAAAGGCAAAAATTCCTTCAAGTGGACTGATGCTGCGCAAAACGCTTTCCAACAGATTAAACAAGCGTTAATATCTGCACCCGTTCTGATTAATCCTGATTTTTCTAAACATTTTTATATTCAATGTGATGCTAGTACTACCGGTATTGGTAGTGTCCTTTTTCAAAAGGATAACGATGGTATCGAACATCCTATTGCTTTCATGTTTAATTACACTATAACTGAGCTCGAATGTCTCGCTGCGGTACAGAGCGTAAAAAAATTTCGCGTGTACATTGAAGGTCTACCCTTTACTATAATTACGGATCACGCCAGCCTAAAGTGGCTGATGAACCAACAGGATTTGTCCGGTAGATTGGCTCGTTGGAGTCTTAAACTACAAGATTTTGATTTTCAAATCAAACACTGTAAAGGCTCGGTTAATGTTGTTCCCGACGCGTTATCGCGCGTACATGAAAACGTTTCATCAATCAGTATGTCCCCTCTATCCATCACTAAGTCCGACCCGATTCTGCCTGCACATTCGTATCTATCTTCTATTCTTATCGATTCGGCTTTTCAGGGAGCTTCTTATGTAAATCGCATCGCGATTATTGAGCGAGAACCCGATAAGTTTTCCAATTTATGGGTACGAGACGGTAAAATATACATAAATACTGGTGTCCTGTCGAATAATGATGTAAATATCCCGCAAATTAAATTATGGGTCCCGGATAGCCTGCATGAACGGCTAATAGCACAAACGCATAACCCTCCGTTAGCTTCACATTGTGGGGTTCATAAAACAGCCGAAATTCTTCGGCGTTACTATTACTGGCCACATCTTAAGTTAGATGTTATAAAGTATATTCGTCACTGCGCTATTGGCAAACAAACTAAATCCAGTAACCAAACGTTGAGACCACCGTTAGGCGAAATTCGTGTTTCTGAACGTCCCTTACAACGAATATTCATTGACTTTTTAGGTCCATATCCTCGGTCTAAATTAGGTAATACCCAACTTCTCGTGGTATTAGACCATTACACTAAATTTATATGGCTCAAGGCCATGCCGAAGGCTACTTCAGAAGCAGTCGTTCGTTTCCTGACTGAAAGTTTATTCCATACTTATGGAGTGCCTGAATATCTTCATTCTGACAATGGAGTTAAGTTTACTTCAAAAATATTCTCCCAACTCATGACTGATTACAGTGTTACCCACGTGTTTTCTCCACGGTACTCCCTTCAATCAAACGCGTCTGAGCGCACTAACCAATCCATTTTGTCTGCCATTCGATCATACATTGGGAATGATCATCGCAATTGGGATTGACATTTGGGGAATCTTGTGCCGCTTTTCGTAATGTTGTGCACGAATCTACCGGTTGTTCACCACATTTCTTAATGTTTGGTTTCCAAGCCATTCGAAATGGTTCTGAGTATTCCTTACTTAGGAAATTATCTTCTCTTTCGGACGGACAAATAAGTATTACGGAACGTAATGATAAATTACGTGCAATCCAGAATACAGTAGCCCATAGGATTTTTTTTTCGTCGTTGGGAGGTGGAAATCTTCAAAAGATACCGAGTTGCTCCTGCTTCTCGGCATGTCGGATTTCTACCGACTAAAACCACCTCCGTTTCCTCCAAAAAATCTTTACTCCATTACTCATTGCTTGCACTGTCCGTGTGCAATTTATTTCCTGAAATCTTGTTCATTTAAATAGTCTGGGAAGTCAGACGATGTATATCGGTATAAGGGATAGTACCAGTATCTCAAAAGTTTTATTCAGAGTTCAATATATCTAATTTTGTTTCACATTTGTAGCAGGAAAAATAATATTAGCGTTCTTAAAAAATGATATATATATATATATAAACAATAAGAATAAAAAATAAATAAAAAAAATTAAAATTAAATTAAAAATTAAAATTAAAATTAAAAAAATTAAATAAAAATTACAAAAAATGATAAAAAAATATAACCGTTCTTAATTATTCAAATTGAATTTTCAGTAAATGTTTACGTAGCATGATTTTAAATGTCATTATGTTACGCGCTTCTTTTATTGTTTGAGGTAGCTTATTGTAAAAATTTGATGCATCCATCCTCAGGCGCTCTGTTCTAGCAAATTTTATTAAAATATCATCTGCGTTTCTCATATTGTAGTCGTTTTTTCTCCCATTTATATCTAGTTTCGTTGTTTTCATATGTTCAATGTGTAAATTTTTAAAAATGAATTTTCCTTTTTCCATTTGAATCAGTCCGTCTACGTTAAGTTCTTGTGTTGTTTTATATACTTCAGATCTAGCGGTCATCCTTTGCAAGTTATATATTGTTTTGTATGCTTTAGTTAGTAGTCGTGACATGCTCATGAGGTTATTTTTGGTAGTTTGGATCCAAATTATAATCCCGTATGTAATTCTTGAAATTATGTATGCATTTTTAATTTGTATTTTATTTTTAATTGAGAAATAGCTGAAACGATGGAGCAAACCAACGATAGCTGCTATTTTTTTCCTCATATCATTTATATGCGGTGTCCACGTTAGTTTTTCATCGATTGTTAGTCCAAGGTACTTCATATGTTCAACTCTCTGAAGAGTTTTATTTTCTATTTTTATCAGTGGCTCAATATCAGTTTTATTTTTTTGTTTAAAGATAATGTATTTGGTTTTGTTCGTGTTTAATGTCAATTTGTTCCGTATGAGCCATTGGGAATATTTGTCTAAGTCATTGTTTATCTTTTGTTCTAAGTCAGTTTCATTTTTACCTGAGTAAATCAGTATCGTATCGTCAGCGTACATCACAACTTTCCCGTCGATTCCTGAAATCACCAAGTTGTTTGTATATAACAGGAAAAGAATCGGTCCTAGTATTGATCCCTGTGGTACGCCAATAGTAATCTGCGCTATTTCACTGTTAACGTTTCTAATTTCAGTCCTTTGAAGTCTTTCTGCCAGGTACGTACGCATAAGTTCTCTTGGCATACCAACAATTCCCAAGTTCTCAAGTTTACTTATCAATATATCGTGCACTACCGTATCAAACGCCTTTTTTAGATCGATAAAAACTGCAGCAACGTAACTTCCCTGATCCAGTTGTGTATTGATATGTCTCATCACTTCTACAATTGCGTCTGTTGTTCCTTTACCTTCCTGAAACCCAGGATTCAGGAAGCTTACCAAAGACGACTTGCGTAGCCGACCTCGCGTTTTTGCTAACGGCCAAACGGTTTACGTTCGTAATCACATTCTTAGTAAGGCCACCGACAACTTCGCCGCCAAACTTGCCCCGAAGTTTGTGCCTGGAGTTATAGTTCGCCCGGTAGGACAAGTCGCATACGAAATTCGTGACCCATCTGGGAAGTCTATGGGAATATGTCATGTACAAGGCCTAAAAACGTAACTAATTTTTTTATCTTATCTATTTTAGACTTTTTATCATATTGTATCTTATAGTATCTTATCGTAGGTAGCAATCCACATAAAATAGGGTATCTTCTAAATATTATTATATTCATTACTGTTAGGTTAGTTTGAGTAATAGGTTGCAGATATAACATTTGTGGTTGTAAATTAGGTAGGGCGTAGGTCCCTTATAAGAGTAACAGTCCAATGAGTTTTCCTGTTGGCCCCACGCGTAGTGTTTGTTGCATCAGTGTGGATGTTGCTCTTTTCGTTATGGTTAGGCTCAAGCATTGGTTTGAAATTAACGGTCCAATGAATTTTCCTGGTGGCCTCGCGCGTAGCGTTGGTTGCATCAGTGTGGACATTAATGCTTCATCGTTTATATAAAACTAAAGTTAATTAGGTATATCTGCAACGCTATCTTTCAGTAATTCTTTGGTCCGTATGATATTTGGTTTTGGAGTCATAAAATGCCAGAGAATTGACGACCTCTGGGGTCCCTAAACTAGTCCGCGTTGAGCGTTGACGTCTGTATATAATGTAGATATTTTGGTGTTGTATATATTATCATATTAGTTTATATCTTGAATATTAGGGTTTGTAGTCATAAACAACTAAGGCAGTGACGATCCTTCGGGTCCCTTAATAATTGCTCACAGGAAGTGAGACCATGTATTTTTTTATTCTAACCATAGCTCTTTATCTTCCGAATATTAACCATTTTACCTATCGGAATCTAGTATTTCTCATCTTTTCATCTCCGGTATACAACCGTTTCAGTTGCTAGGCAACTATCTTAGGGATGGGGGGTTCATATTGAACTCAAAATTTATGTATTTGCCTTCGTTTTTTAAGTTCTAGTTTGTTTTCTTTGGCCGATCCGAGACTGGGGTTGAAATCTGTCAGGTTAGACCTGAGGTCCTCTATGGGGTTTTGATACAGAGGGCAACGGTTGATCCATTTGGTTAGTACAGCTCAACCCCAGTGTAAAACTCGGACGGACCACCATTTCGTTTTTCAGTGTAGTGTAATGTCCCCGATATCTTTTCGTAACGTTAGCCATGATCTTCAGTCTGTTTCATTAGTCACCTTTCCAACACGCCAGTGTTTCATTTTGTTTCAAAATTCAGTAACTCGCCGTCGAAAGGTTCCGTTCCTGTTTTAGGCTAGTTCGACTAATTAGTTAGTTTTGAAGGCTTATTTCGGGTAAAACTGTCGATCGAGTAGGGTTACCTTAACGTAATACCGTATCGAGTAACTTGAGTGAACATGTATGATGATTTCGACGTAAACACGTTTTGAATACATCTGCTGAGCTTCACGTAATAATTCCCTGTGTTAAAACCCTCCTGGTTCGTTTGAGCGAGCATGATTATTTCGACGTTTAGACGTTTTGACTATATCTGCCTAGCCTCATACCAACCAGGAGATCTTTCCTTACTTAGAGTTCATTCATAGCCCAGCTTATCGTGAAGAGACTCTTCTCAGGGCGGGGTCGTCCCCACGTTTCTTACGTACCATAAACTAAGTTCAAATTATCTTCGCGCCTTTTCTGCCCGAAATAACTAAATCGTGGAAATACCTACCTGGCAATGATTATTTGAAAGTGTAAAACTCGCCAAGTTCCGAAAAAAGCTATTCAAGCGCGTCATCTCGCTCCAACCCTCGGATCGTGTTCAAGCTTTCGCGAATACGAGTGATCGATCACGCCACGCTACGCGAAAAGTAGCTTATCGATGTTCGACATGCCGGAAATAGGGAGTGAGTGTGGGGGTTGGAGGTAGACCATCAGGAGGATAAGTTGTGACCCGACTTCGAACGGGCGTAGTGAATTTTGTCGAATTTATTGAGATTGCTGAGTAGCCAGGACCAAACGGAAAACGGAAGAACGAGGCGGCCTGCATGGAGACAAGCGAAATCTAAACATCTTGCAGAAAACAGTTTCGTAGCGTCCGCGTCGTTCAACGTGAATTAATGCCGAGTTCTGTAAAAAGGCAGAAAGCACCGCTGCCCAGTCAACTGTTAGACAAAGTGCATCGAGGCGCTGTTATCATCTGTGTCGGCGTCACGATTTTCGGAACGGGCGTATTAGGAATGCGTGTCTACAGGGATATCACTGTTATGCGGCCGGCTATCAAGGAGACCGAACTAACGAAGCTCGAGAAGAAAACGGCTCTGAATAAAACAACGAAATTGCGCGCCCCATGGTGTATGCGTCTGGTTAAGTTGGCAAGGTGCAGTGAGTTAATTTTCATAAAATAAATTAAATTTAAAATTTGATAACTAAGAGTTGGTTGCAATGAGCTGTCCTAATAATTCCGACGATAAATATTTTATGATTATATAAAAAAAATTTGATTCAAAATAATTAGCACCAATTGAATAAATTAAAATACATTGAATATTAGAAAACAAATTTTAATAAGAATAATTATATAACAAAAGGTGATGTGATTGTTTTTTTTTTTCAATGGTGACGCTCGTAGTGATGCGTTTCGGTGGTTCTCTTTGTCCATAAAACCCACGACTAGGTGGGCTAGTCGGGGAAATAAAAAAAAATGTTAAATCGGGACCGCCACTAAGCGGTTGACTTTGTACCGGTCCCGGCGGCGCGGGTGCACACGAGGCATCCGGGGTCAATCATCTCTCGTACACGATTATTTGAAGGTTCTAACTCGTTTTCGTACTGCGCTGTATTTTCAAAAACATACATTTTATTTCTTTATTTCAAGAATATATTCGTCATCCATTATAACTTGCAAATAATAAGTTGTGGGTAACGCTGTTATCAATTTAAAATCAACTAGTTAACATTAGTCTTTAAACTGTATTAGTCCTGTTCATACATTTTTGTTTGTTTCTAAAAGTCAAGTTTTGTTTCGATTGGTGGTAGCGCTAGAGTTTGTAACATCAATGTGGGTAATACTAATGTTATCACCTGCAAATTTACGCGGTCTTTTAGTATTCGTTGGATGCTCGTTTTCATTAACTTTTATTCTATTTCTAAGTTGATTCTTATAATAATTTTGTTTATAATTTTTAATTGGAATCATATTTCTACTATCTTGATAGTCTTCTCTACTTTTCCCAACAAACATTGTGCTCTTGGATTAAGAAACAATAGTCTTATAAAGCTCGCATTACAGCTTTCAATAAGAAGCATGTCGTATAAAATGATGATTAAGGTAATTCCTAAGAGAAGAGGCTTATAATGTTTTCTCATTTGATAATCTAAAGACTTGGTTCCTTTAAGAGCTTTTTAATCTTTCGAAAAGAGGGTAATCTTATCGAAAGCCATTACAAGTAAATTTTTCTTTTCAAAAGGCATTTTTTTTTGATTACAGTCTTGAAATGGTATTATGCAAAGGTATTATAAGTTCTGTGATAAGATATTCTTTTAAGACTCTTATTGAAGGTTATTTTAAGAGCAACAAGTTTCTTAGCTTTAGCGGGAGCTCTTTCAAGACTGTTTTCAAGAGCACGGTTGTGTAATGCACTTATAAAGCTTTTGACTAGAACTTATTGTTTGAAGTTCTAATATCAGTCTTATAATAACTTTTCCCAAGAGTAATTTCTATCAATTTTTGATGTTGTCTCACTTTACATTTGTAACAATCTTAAACAAGAGTTTTATAAGTATACGAGCTTTTAAAGTACTTATAACGGTCAAAATGATGAAACTATCTTTTAGTGGACTTATAAAAGCTTTCGAACAGATAAAAACCATCGGACATTTTTTTCCTTTAATGAAAAAAGTAAACAATGCAGTGAAATGCGACCAGAGTTAAACAATCTAAACTATCGATATTTATAAATTTTCAGACTATTTATTTGGTCTTGCTAATGCATTGTTTGTCCAAAAAAGGGTTTATGATTTATTAACGTCCCAGTTCCCTATGGGAAGTTATTGTAATGGGGTCGATTTTGCGAATCCCAAATTTTCATATATCTCCACGTTTTAAGGTCTCTAGAATCCAAATCCTTCGTTTTTAGAGAGATGCTGTGTGTGTGTATGTACGTATGTGTGGATGTTCGTATGTGCGGATGTACGTGTGCACGGATGTGCGTATGTGTGTATGTGCGTTTGGAATAATTTTTCGTCTCGATTATCTCGAGAAGCAAAGATCGCTTTGACGTGAGACCGGTTTCATTTGACGCGTAATTACGTAACGTAAAATTGAATTACTCTTTAGCAAAATCGGTTGAGCCGTTTTTTATTTAGGATGAAAAAACTGAAAACACGACTAAAAATTGCTTCTTTTTAAACTGTTGATACGCACTATTAATTCGTGCAGATACCAAATACCTTCATAGTAATGTTGTTATTATTGTGCGTTTTAGCAAAATTATGATCAAATTTGTAAAAAATGTTACTTCAAAAAAATATAAAGATTAATTTAAAAAAATCCAAACTTATATTATCCGGTTTGGGTGAATGGGAGTAGAGACGCTAATGCAGTTAATGATTGGATATTGTTATGAATAATTTAATATTGTTAATAACAGTCAAATAATCTTAGTTTTAATTTGATATTGTATATATAAAGTCAATTATAATTATTCAGTAACGGTCAAACATTCTTAATAACGAATGATTATTGTAAATAATAATTAAATACCCTCAATAATAGTTGTGGTTTCGAGTCCGAGATGGAGAACGAGGTTGAGGACGAAGAGGAGGACAAGAAGGATGACGAGGACGAGGAGAACGAGGTTGCCGAGGCTTTGGTAGAGGATGACCAGGTGGTGGAGACGTCTTCTTCTACCAAAGCTTTTATGGTTAGATAAAAAATTGATAAAAATAATAAAAGTAATTATATTAATTTAGAATAATAATGTTTAATAATAGTAGTTATTAATAAAAATGCGTATTCTAGTAATGACTTTTTATACTCTTAGCCAAGAGCAACTTGTGTCGTATAAAGCCCTTGCCTACTTTTTTATAAAAATCAGAAGTCGTATAACAGATTCTTCTAAGGTTTTATGGGAATTAGTTCTTATACTTTCTTTAATGGCAATCTTATAAGGGAATTCTAGTTTTTTAGGTATCTTTGCAGAGCGTTATAAGCCTAATTTCTTACGCCACTTTCTGGCTACTACGACTCTCCAAGACTGCTATAAGACAAATGTCAAAAAGCCACATTCTTAGCCAAAACTTGATTTCATTCTTATAAAGCGCTTGAAGTGCTTTATAGGAGCAATAATGTTTGTTGGGTTATTTAGGTTACTAACAATTTTCTCTTTTATATTTTGTGCTAACTGGATCAGACGTGCAGGACTAACGTGCAAAGCTTGGTCAGGCTTCATTCAAATTGTTGTATGGTACCTGCTATTGTAATTGTTCAACGCTCTGTGAATTATTTGGACCATACTTAGGAAAAGTGGCGTATGTTAGGCATTGCTACTAGCTTTTCCTGTATGGTACTGTGGAATCTATTTATATCGCTGTTTCCCGTGTGAGTGTTAGGGGTAGTTGAATGTAGCTCTACTTGCTGTTCCCTTGAGAAATCTTGCAAGTTTATGGAATTAAATTTATTTTCTCCTACTAGTTTCTTTGGCTTCCCGAATTTAGAAAAATGTTCTTCCAGTGTTTCGACTTTTTTCGTCCAATGCCTATTTGGTAGATGATATGGGTATACTTTCTTCGTAAGTTTGTCTATCAAAGTTAAAAATGGCTGTTTTAGGAAGTAAAAGACATCCATGTGAAGAATTTAGTTAGCATCTTTTGAAATTTTACTGATTCTGTATATTAATTTGATTGATTTTCGCTCGTATTCAATTTCTAGACATGTTTTGCAATTGTTAATTATTTTTGTGATTTCTTTCGAAAGATCTAGATAGTATATCCTGTTCTTCAATTGGTAATAGGTTTCTATTATTCCACTATGTAGACTTTTTCGGGTGTGATAAAGTGGTATTTGTCTTTGTGCTTCTTCTAACGTTCGCATTTCAGTCGCGTGAAGGGTAGCTTTCATGAACTTTATTTTCTTTTCTCGAACAAAAAGCTCTAATAATAATTTTTCTATTTTGTTATATTCATGAAACGATGATTCGGTGTAAACACCGAGTTTACTGGGTACAATAAATCTTCTAAATGAACCAATCCAATGTTGTCGATTTTTCTCATAATCATTCAGATATCTTGACGCGTAACAAACTGGTTGTTCGTTTTGTGTTAAGACAGCTCCTCTTTAGGAGTAGTCACAGTTATTAGCTTCAGTGTATGAAGTGAATGGATACGAAAAGTTTGGAAATTTGAGTATAGGATGTTTAATTATGCTCAATTTTAGCGTCTCAAAAGCTTCGATGTACTCTGGATCGTTGGAATTTATATTTTTTCTTTTTTTAAGTATTTGATCATAGGAGCGGCAATTTTTGCAAAATCCCTAACAAATCAACGCGTAGGCGAAATTTTGCCGACCCGAATTATCAATTTTCTTAGCGACAACTACAATTGGAGAGGCGTATCTACTATTGGATTTTTGAATGATTCCTTGCTGTTCCATTTCCAACACTTGCTTCCGGACTTCTTCGTGTTTTGGAAGGAGTCAATTGAGCTTAGCATGATAAGGCTGGTCTATCGAATAAACATTTATATTTTACTCCGTCGATGGTAAGATTAGCAAATATTTTGTTTCCGAGGACTAGTTTATGAAAAACGCGGACTCAATATTATGAACTGCTTCGTTTATTCGGGAAATAATTAAAACGGTATTCGGAGATAAATTGATTCGGGGAATAGTATTCGGGGATTAATTGATTCGGGGAAATAATATTCGGGGATTAACTGATTTGGGGAAATGATGATTCGGGGAAACGCATTCGGGGAAATGAACGGGAACGATTTGGACTATATCCATTGGTTCGAGATGCTGAAGTACATTTCCGAATTGACCAGAAGGATTAATGTGGGTCTTTGATGTTCATCTGGGTAATTGTTCTGATTTTTTCTAAAATTATTACGGAAATTATTGTGCCTTTACTGTACCGAATCATTATTATTAATTCTTCGTTGACCGGAGTTAGCATGAGTTTGCCTGAATTGGCCTGAAAAAATTAACGTTGAATGTAGCACGTATTTTAGGGTTAAGTATATTGTTGTAATGTATATTTTATATTTTTATATATTCACATTTGATTGCCTTGTTTTGGCGAAATAAATAAATGAATAATTTATTATGATTAGAAAACACAACGCGTATTTTCGTTGATTGGATCCTGCAAGTATAGGCAGGATCCTACCGACTGCGCCACTAAGAAACACTTTTAGTACGGTTGATAATCTATAAAAATGTGTAGGGTTTTAAAGTTTGATTACTAAAATACGCTTTTTGTGAGTTTTGTATGAACGTTTCGTCAAAACTAGAATCTTCAAATTTTAACTGCACCAAAAACATTAATCAACATCATTAAGATAATTTATCGTAAATACGAGCATGCCTTGAATATAACGACAATACGGCAGTTGAAATAACATTGGCGGTAGTCATTTCGAGGAACAACTACAATATATGCTAGCCACGTAGCACTTCAGCCTTCTGGTAATAGATATCACAGAAATAACCAAAAAGCAATCGAAACAGTTCAATTCAACGGTATTTCAAGAAGCTCATTCACTTCAAGAGAATATAAACACATTTTCAAATCAACTTCGACTTTACTTCTCAAAATGTTGCACAAACATAGTTCTGTTCACACTCAAATCTAAAAACTATGCAGCTATAAAAACAACGGAGTGGTCTCAATTCAGTCTTTACAAACAAATTTATTGCAGTCTATACAGCAGCATTTCAATTAAAGCAGTTTGTTAATATGATTTAGAAGGTTTATGGTTATTGCATTAACAGATCAATTATATGACCAATATTCCTTATTGATGAGTACATACCAATATTTTAAGTTAGTTCCTTTTCGCAATTGTATTTTTTTTGCTGAGAAACCTAGCATTTGGCTCTGACCATGAGGAAATCATTTTTATTAAATTTCGCTGCTCTCTACAAGCCGCTGATTTACTTTGCTTTTACAAACCGTAGTTCATTTAATTTTGTGATTATTCTTATCGATGTTTTTTTCAATGATATTGAGTCTTTATTTCAATTTCACATACTTTACAGTATGAGGATGTGACCTTACTTTGCTTTAGTGTATACAGCCCATCAATTTTAAAAGCAAAAGAACTCGGTTTTCAGTACTTTTGTTAATCTATTCAGCCAATCGCAACGAGCTCATGATAAAAAACATAATATGTTTGAAACCAAAACGGCTAAATTCTTAATGTGAGAGTATAATTTTCCTATGCCATGAATTTCTCGAATTACATGGGCAAAGATTAATAATAGCTAATACGCATGAGTGTAAACTAACGCCAAATGAAAAAAAAATCAAGTTAAATTTTGTCGCCGAATCTTCTCAAAGAATAGCCCAATTGGCGACATATCGCTCAATCAGGCAACCAATTGGCAAGATTTCAGTTTAAAAACTAAAGCAGTGTAGTGCCTTAGTAGTATCTAAACTTCTTCTTTTCCTAGTCACTTATGTCTGCAGCTGGACGTATAACTAGAAACACTTGTAGCTTGTTAAGAAAAAACTATTATTCAATGAATCCTTAAGCTAGTTTTCACCAGGAAGAGGTAAAACGTTGGCAAATGCTATCTCTAAAGGGACGACAGAACAATAAAGTCTGGCAAAACCCAAAATTTTGAGACGACACCCGATTAGAAAACCATAAAACTTATTTTTAAATTAATTAATTTAAGCACATATTATACCAAATAAAAATAACAAATCACGAAAACATATTAGTCTCTTGTATTTTCTCACATATATGAATGCCTTTGCTTCTTTCAACACTTCGAAACATTGGTCCATGTTTTTGATATTCCTTACTGATATGGCTTGTTTCATGTCATGTTATGGCACCCGCCCCCGGAGCAAGTTGGAGTAGTAGAGTAAAAGAAGGGAGTTTCCTACTATTACGGCATAAACGGTTTGCGGCGGTCACGGCCTCATGAGAATCTATGGGGGTTCGCATTCTAAAAAAATGGTTATTTGGCTTCTTTCAAGAGGTCATATTAACCCGTAAAATCGTTATGGGAAGTGATTTTTAGACTTGTTTTGAAGTCGGAAAAATTAAAAACAAATAAAAGATTTTTTACTGGGTCTTTGCGAAGCTTTTTATGTTTGAACGGTTTTGAATTTTTCCTATTATATTCGAAACCTTCAGTATTCTCCATACGCTATATCATAACTGAGTTCCTAATTAGCGCTTTCATTCGCTCATGTTTCCACCTGCTATTGTTGCTTATAATCCCAAAGCTCCCTTGTTTCGATGGAAAAATTGGTCTAATGGAAGAACCAACCATCTAAAAAAATGCTTTACGCACCTTTGCAGAGCCTCGATGGTGGTGTGGAAATCTGTTGTTGCTTTTCTGTATCTTTCAGAAAAATTAGCATGTATTTATATATATATATATATATATATATATATATATATATATATATATATATATATACATAAATATATATATATTTATATAGATATATATAGATATATATAATTATGGATTGCCAATGTTGCATTAATGTCATTCCCTTACATTTTCTTAACGAACAATTTTCAAAAGGCCGCCAAAGTGCTTTATTCCCTGCAGAGCTGGCAGTGGTTAGCCTACAGCATATGGCGCCATTTCTTGGAAGGAAATTTCGTGCTTTTGGGCTTCGATTGCATACTGGGTCTACCTTTACTGTGTCCTTGATGGTCCGTCTCTAACGGCGACGCTGTTGTTCTCCAGAAACTTCCGTATGTGTCTTGCCATACATTTGGGGTAACATTGGCAGCAAAATGTTTTCTAAGATGTTGACGTACTTTTCCTTGATTAATATTTCTTCTGTATTGATCCAACGTCAAACTACGAGAAACATTCCCAAACATTGATGGAGCCACCTGAATTTCAACAGCAGATCTCTTTTGGCTCCGCTTCTATGTGCGGACAATTTTTCTATCCATAATACCAGTTTTATTCTGCCTTTTTTAGCTCGATAAATATCTTGGACAGTCCTGCGGCTTTCTACGTGGTTCAGTGGTCCATAAACAATTTTTATGGAACACTCTAGGCGCCTGGCAATTTTTCGAAATGACAAGCCTAACTATCTCAAGTCTACAATCTTTTGTGAAATTAAAAACATTTTTTTAAACTTTGAAAATCACGTTTGAACTCAAACGAATGCAACTGACTTTTTCAAACTGATCGCAAACAATTTGAATGCCATCCTATTTAAAGTAAAATATAGTGTTTCAAAGTACGGGTTCGCTCAAAGTCATGAGTTTTCTATGACTTTGTTGTATTATCACCCTCATTGGTCAACTCATTGCTTCACTCAATTGTGCTTGAACCAGGTAAGAAACAAACTTAAAAAGAATAAGTTATAAACCAACGGAAGCTGCTGTCGACATCTGCCAAAACGCTATCTAACGCTCACCTCTGGACTCTGACGACGATGACTATGTAGATGTAATTAACGATGTGGTGCTCATATATCGTCACCCTTATGCCAGAGACTCGAAAGTGTAAATCAGCAGTTTTGAGTTATTGCCAGATAAATGTTCAAACTGTCTCTAAAAATCAGATTTTTTTACACGTCCAATCTTTTTTTAATAAATCACATTCGTACTTCTGGGATAGCATCTTTGTACCATTTTGTATTAAAAAACCCTATTAGCGCAAAAGTGGAAATTTGCACTTTCGCGTCTCTGGCATAAGGGTGACGATATCTTATACAAGAAAACGCACATATTGACGGACTCTTTTTTTATTTTCGATACCAGCAGCCCCGTTATTTTCATCGCGAAATTTTTAGTTCCGCCATTGAAAAGGAAGTGAGTTACGCCAATTCCTAGCAAGTATGTAAGATTGGGCAACGAAAAGCTAGCAACATACAAAAAAATAAAGTGCGAACTGCAATATCAGAGCATCACACAAATTGTGATGCTCCACATTCCACAAAATTTTCGTCAGTGATGTATTACAGAAATTAATGTAAATCTTACTATGAATAATAACGACTTTATAAAACCCAAAATTAGAAATGTTTCCTTAATCCGTCACACTTTTTCGCTGACCTAGCTATAGATGTGAAGATAAACTCATGCTCATGCACCTACTATTAGAACTCCATTGAACGCTAATTAAACAAACCACTGTTATAGACCTACCAAGCGAAGCCTCCATTTCGTTGATCTAACGTCCTAAATTTTGAATGTACATGGAAACAAAGTTGCTGAGACTCCTGCTGTCTCGAACTGAATGATCTTTTGTCACTGCCCATAGACTCTGAAGCACCTGAACCCCAAACCATTGACGTCAGCCCAAGAGTAGGGAAACCTTCGAAGACATAATAAGGGCTTATTATTCAGTGTAAAATAAAACCCATATGAATATATACATATATGAAAAAACGTCTGACCACTGATTCAAAAAAAATTGATGATCTGCTGTTCAAACTTATAATTTGGTCTAGTATTTCATCTTACGCCTCTGCTCTTTGAATAGAGAGAATAAGGAACCGAAATGGCCTATGCTGCCCCATAAGCGGCGGTGAAGCATTTTCACTACATACGCAACTTATTTACCGAAGAGAGCGATAATCAATCCACGTTGTCCCTTGCTTGCCCCGCAACCTAAACTTTGCACCAATACTGCTTACTACTCACACAGCAAGGTGTACAATACTTGAAAAGCTCTTCACGGATGATATGCAGTGGTCAAACTAAATGTCACAAAGCACTCACACTGCATCGCCGTCCAGCCAATCCGAAATCAGGATGACGACATCGCTCTGTAACGCGATTGGTGCATTGTACTTTTGCTCGTTTTGTCTTCGGTGCTGCACGTGGTGATTTTCGGCGCGTTGTGTAAATTCGCAAAATACTCGGTGGAAATAAAACATTCAGTTGGAAAAGTGTAGTGTAATTGAGAAAGAGTGCTGTACTATAAGTCGTTTAAGTGAATAAGTAGTGAAATTGTGAACAATTATCTGTGTAAATTACAAAAATGCGTTGCTGTTATCCCGGCTGCAAGTCTTTGCTAGGAAGCAAATCTTGTCGCGTTTAATTTTTCCGGCGAGTAGCTAAGAGTCACTTTTATGGAAAAAACACAACTTATCTGTATATTATCAATGTTTTCATTGAAAAATTCACGCACGATGCTAAGCCATTGCTTTGTACATTTAGGTCAAACTAATTGTCAAAACCGAATCATACGCTGCTCAGCAGTCCAGAGTCGGTGCAACGCTAGAATGAAGTGGGGCATTGAACATTTTGTATATCATTTCAGGTTCCCAACGTCACCAACTCCGGCTTCCGAATGGATGGAAATAATTGAAGGAGACGATCCCGCATGAAGAAAAAAATTTGTGAGCTTCATTTTGAATCGGGGTATATAAATATATATAAAATATATAATAGGAGGTGACTCAAAGCTTCAAAATAGAAAAGTGTGTGAGCTCCATTTCGAGGAGACAGTTATGTTGAGGGGCGCAAGGCGGAAATTTTCCGTATGCTGTACCGAAAGCGGTATTAAATGTGGTAAGTAGATTTTTTCAGCTTTTGAAAATATTGTCATCATTATTTTTCTTTAGAAAATAGATAACGTTGATATACGCGCTGCACGTGAAGGAGTAAATTATCGAAATATTCCTGGAACATGGGCTGGGCCAGAGAATGTATGTTGGTCTATTTTATTTAAGCTACTTTTCCAATTTTAAATGTATAAATTAATTAAATAAATTTTTGTTGTACTTCCTGTTGTTAATTCAAGACTTTAATTTCCCAATAATTTCTTTACTCAATATAGATTTTTGAATGAAACCCATTTGAATCAACGATTTTCACCTACGGCACTGGTGCATTTTGCGTGATTTTCTGTCTCGCTCTACGATGGTCGCTAATTGCTTCAATTCTCTTTAGCGATTTCGTTTCCTTGGTTCTCTCTATTCAAAGCCTCTGCTATATTGTTGTATGGGGAGACAAGAATGTGTGTAGACTAGGAATGTAACGAAGCTTCGCCTCCGACTCCGAAAGTTCGAAACTTCCAATTTAATTTGACCTCCGACTCCGACTTCGATTCCGTCTATTTCTAAACGAATGTTTTACCGAAGGTTTCAAGTGCTATGCGGTGTGCTTGAACTGAGCGTGTTCTACATGTTGGATAGCATAGCATATATATAGCACTCACTGCTAGCGCGATTTTCGATTGTTTTATGCAAATTGATGTTTGAATTCACCACCACAAATATTTGTGTTCGAACGTTTGTGTTTGCATTTATACACCTGCGGTTTTAACAGTAATAGCGATCTTGATAATTATTTTAAATGAAACCAAAAAAAAAGTGCTGATTGGAAATATTTCAGTGAGGTGGACGTAATTACAGCCAAGTTCAAAATTTGTGAGAAAAAGTATTCAAGGAAAGGTGGCACAACATCGGCTTTAAAAGGGCATTTGAAATCTTTGCATATCACCGAGTATGAGGAATGCATACAATTTGAACGAGAGAAAAAAGACTCCAAATTTGACGAATGTTACCCCATTACAAGAAGCTGAAAGATAACTTTAAAGGCAACTTTACTGAGAGTCCAAAAATGGAATGCGTCTAATTCAAAGTCAAAAGAAATAAACAAGTTAATATGTGAAATGATTGCCCTTCAAGACCTTCCGTTCAATTTTGTGGAAAGTATAGGATTTCAACGATTAATGCAATAAGTTGTGCCTAACTACCATTTAAGAGGACGTCAGTTTTTCACATCATATCTTTGTGACGTGCTATATCCGAAATTTGCAGACCAAGTTACGGAATTGCTCAAAAATAGGAAGGAAATTACAAAAATGCGTTGCTGTTATCCCGGCTGCAAGTCTTTGCTAGGAAGCAAATCTTGTCGCGTTTCATTTTTCCGGTGAGTAGCTAAAAGTCAGTTTTATGGAAAAAACACAACTTATCTGTATATTATCAATGTTTTCATTGAAAAATTCACGCACGATGCTAAGCCATTGCTTTGTACATTTAGGTCAAACTAATTGTCAAAACCGAATCATACGCTGCTCAGCAGTCCAGAGTCGGTGCAACGCTAGAATGAAGTGGGGCATTGAACATTTTGTATATCATTTCAGGTTCCCAACGTCACCAACTCCGGCTTCCGAATGGATGGAAATAATTGAAGGAGACGATCCCGCATGAAGAAAAAAATTTGTGAGCTTCATTTTGAATCGGGGTATATAAATATATATAAAATATATAATAGGAGGTGACTCAAAGCTTCAAAATAGAAAAGTGTGTGAGCTCCATTTCGAGGAGACAGTTATGTTGAGGGGCGCAAGGCGGAAATTTTCCGTATGCTGTACCGAAAGCGGTATTAAATGTGGTAAGTAGATTTTTTCAGCTTTTGAAAATATTGTCATCATTATTTTTCTTTAGAAAATAGATAACGTTGATATACGCGCTGCACGTGAAGGAGTAAATTATCGAAATATTCCTGGAACATGGGCTGGGCCAGAGAATGTATGTTGGTCTATTTTATTTAAGCTACTTTTCCAATTTTAAATGTATAAATTAATTAAATAAATTTTTGTTGTACTTCCTGTTGTTAATTCAAGACTTTAATTTCCCAATAATTTCTTTACTCAATATAGATTTTTGAATGAAACCCATTTGAATCAACGATTTTCACCTACGGCACTGGTGCATTTTGCGTGATTTTCTGTCTCGCTCTACGATGGTCGCTAATTGCTTCAATTCTCTTTAGCGATTTCGTTTCCTTGGTTCTCTCTATTCAAAGCCTCTGCTATATTGTTGTATGGGGAGACAAGAATGTGTGTAGACTAGGAATGTAACGAAGCTTCGCCTCCGACTCCGAAAGTTCGAAACTTCCAATTTAATTTGACCTCCGACTCCGACTTCGATTCCGTCTATTTCTAAACGAATGTTTTACCGAAGGTTTCAAGTGCTATGCGGTGTGCTTGAACTGAGCGTGTTCTACATGTTGGATAGCATAGCATATATATAGCACTCACTGCTAGCGCGATTTTCGATTGTTTTATGCAAATTGATGTTTGAATTCACCACCACAAATATTTGTGTTCGAACGTTTGTGGTTGCATTTATACACCTGCGGTTTTAACAGTAATAGCGATCTTGATAATTATTTTAAATGAAACCAAAAAAAAAAGTGCTGATTGGAAATATTTCAGTGAGGTGGACGTAATTACAACCAAGTTCAAAATTTGTGAGAAAAAGTATTCAAGGAAAGGTGGCACAACATCGGCTTTAAAAGGGCATTTGAAATCTTTGCATATCACCGAGTATGAGGAATGCATACAATTTGAACGAGAGAAAAAAGACTCCAAATTTGACGAATGTTACCCCATTACAAGAAGCTGAAAGATAACTTTAAAGGCAACTTTACTGAGAGTCCAAAAATGGAATGCGTCTAATTCAAAGTCAAAAGAAATAAACAAGTTAATATGTGAAATGATTGCCCTTCAAGACCTTCCGTTCAATTTTGTGGAAAGTATAGGATTTCAACGATTAATGCAATAAGTTGTGCCTAAATACCATTTAAGAGGACGTCAGTTTTTCACATCATATCTTTGTGACGTGCTATATCCGAAATTTGCAGACCAAGTTACGGAATTGCTCAAAAATATATCCAAACTAACATTTACCACCGACATTTGGACTGAGCCAAGTGCCAATGTGTTTGACGGCACATTGAATCACTAAAGATTTCAAGCGAGTGCAACTTATTTTGAAATGCCAATTGCTTAAAGATCGTCACACCGGAGACATAGTATATGAGAAATGTGAAGAAATGTTACGTGAGTGGCACATAAGTTACGAGAAAATTCACTGTTTTATTCGCGACTGTGGATAGTTACGTCAGCATATTTAGTATTCTAAAGAACTCTTATCCATTAATAAATTCAAGCATATTTAGCATTCTAAAGAACTCTTATCCATTAATAAATTCAAGCATATTCAACATTCTAAAGAACTTTTATCCATCATTAAATTCAACCATAAACAATATTCATCCAGATGCAACAATGCCTTTAGCCTCTCATTGCAAACGAGAAACAAAGTTTTGCCATCTTATCGCAATCAAGAAGCGATATAGCAGTTGTTTATTTAAAGTAGATTCGTATTTCAAGTGCCTGTAAAATTCAATAGCATAAACTTTCTGTTCTTTGTTCCTCATTGGTAATGTCAGCAAAATTAAGTCTAAAAGAAATGTAGAATTTAGAGTTAAGAGTAGTTACTCAGATACCACCGACAGAATCAAATCGTTTCGAAATAAAAGCTTTTTTTCATTTTTATCGAGTGTTTCAATAGAAGTGTAAGAAGTAATATAAATGGCGCAGTCGGTAGCCGAATTTTAAATTTAATTCGGAATCAAAGAAACGAAAACAGACCAGTGTTGAACGAAAACGCTAAAGTTTGTAACGTCGGAAGTTGTTTAAAACGCCGCGTTCTGTTGATAAATGTGTTTAGAGTAACTCAAGTGTGAAGTTGGAAGTCTAAACTTTCCTACAGTGTTTAAAGCAACCCAAAATAATTGAAAAGTGAAAGCGAGAAAAACAATTGTTTCAAATCGAAGATTGAAACTCAATGTTACCAAAAGTGTAATCTGTGGAAGCTGAGCTCAAAGTGTAATCTGTGGAAGCTGAAAAAAACCGACCATTTAGCTCATATCCAGCAAGGAAAATTATAAATTTGAAAAAAAAAATATTTTTGTAACTAAGGACAGTGTCTATCAAAACACGATGGCACAACAAGGTAATGAAATTGGACTGGCTTTTAATCCTTTAAAGTTTATAGCACAACTACCGGCTATCAAAGACAACTCGGTGGAATTAAGATCCTTTGTAAAGACGATTGACGATATCCAGAATCTGGTGTTGCAATACAACGAACCATCACAACGAGTAATTATTGGTACAATCGAAAACAAGTTTAAGGGAAGAGCAAGAGTACTAGTGGAAGTACACGATCATATCAACACATGGCCAGAGCTTCACCGTTTGATCCTTAGTAGCTTCACTGACCACAGGACGTCTTTCCAAATTTATGACGACCTCAAATCAACTATATATAAGGGAGATGTTCTTCAATTTTATGGCGAGATCCAAGAGAAGTTAGCAACACTCAATGGAAAAGTGCAACTGGAAGGAGATAGAGACAATTTACAACCGGAACAGATCAGCGAAAATATCCAGAATAATATAAGAATAGGTTTAGAGATATTTAAAAATAAGATTAAGGAACCAATGCGTTCCATATTGTATTGCAGAGCTCCAGAAACTATCGAAATAGCCCTTCAAATTTTACAAGAAGGTGGGTACCTCAGACAAAGCTGTGGAAGAACCCAACAAACGAATCACAACTCTGAATCACGCTATCAAAGCGCGATACCTCGAAATAATTTCATGCATAGACAGACAAATCGCACAGACTACTATAGGCATCGGTTTCCTTACAATAGTAATAGTCATATAAATAATTCTCCCAATTACCAAAACGAAAATCGTTCTAGCCAGCGTAATTTTAATCAAAATCATCATCTTCCATCAATTCAGAGACCTCCAGCTTTTAATCAGTATTCTAGACAGTCTAGGCAACATAGACCAGAACCTATGGATGTAGACCCTTCTTCATCTATACAACGTCAAAGCTACACTAATACAATCGGAAATTTTCGGAAAATAGCCTCAGATACACAACCTACAAAAGCGAACTACCCTTTATCGTAATAGAAACCCCTGTTCGACCGTTGAAATTTATTCTAGACTCTGGAGCAAGTGTTAGCATTATTGACGAGAATGTTTGTGCACCTAAGTTTTGTTTCCCAATTCCTCCCATCTGTATCAATACACTACAAAATGGAGTAACATGTAAAACCAAAGTTCGAATACCTTGCTTTCAAGAATTTGGTTCCAACGTTTTTCTAGAATTTCTACAGATTCCATTTCCGGATACATTTGATGGACTAATTGGCAACAATATTCTCATCCCGTTCAAAGCCATCATTAACTACGAAAATCAAACCATCACACTAAATAATCGTACAATCCCATTTTTTTACAATTTAGCGGAAAAAGAAATAATGAATAACTATAATTCTTGTATTAGTAACCTTCCTTCACATTTGATCAACGATCAAACCAGCCCCTATAAGGAAATACAAGTTGATCATCTTAATAGCCACTAGCGTAAAGAACTCCAATTGCTTTTAAAAGAGTTTGAAAATATATTCTTCAGGGAAGGAAGCAATCTTTCTTTTACGCATGTCTTAAAACATCAAATAAAAACTAGAACGGATGAACCCATATACACTAAAAGCTACAGGTATCCACATATTTACAAAGAAGAAGTAGACAAACAGATCCGAAATATGTTAGAACAAGGGATAATTCGAAACAGTTCTTCTCCATATTCCTCTCCTATATGGATTGTACCAAAAAAACGGATGCGTCTGGCGAACAAAAATGGCGTATCGTTATCGACTACCGGAAATTGAACGAAGTCACAATTGATGACAAATTTCCGATTCCCTGCATAGATGATATCCTTGACAAACTTGGGCGGTCTATGTATTTCACGACGTTAGATCTTGCTAACGGTTTCCACCAGTTAAAAATAGCAGAGTCCGACATCCCAAAAACAGCTTTTTCCACAGGCCAGGGACACTTTGAATTCTTACGCATGCCATTTGGCCTAAAAAAATGCACCTTCCACCTTTCAGCGTCTCATGAATTCAATTTTGTCAGAATACATCGGGAAAATATGTTTCGTCTATCTAGATGATATCGTTATTTTTTCCACCAGCCTCGAAGAACATATATGTTCAATAAGGAAAATCTTTCGGAAATTAAGGGAAGCTAACCTGAAAATACAACTTAGTAAATCAAAATTTCTAAAACAAGAGACCGAATATCTTGGGCATATTATCTCAATAGAAGGAGTTAAACCAAACCCGTCAAAAATTAAGGCAGTTCAAAAATTTCCACTTCCCACTACTCCGAAACAAATCAAATCTTTCCTAGGTCTCGTCGGTTTTTACCGAAAATTCATTAAAGATTTCGCCATGGTAGCAAAACTCATGACCTTACGGCTTAAAAAGTTCTCTAAAATAAATCCACAGGATGAAGACTATAAACAGGCATTCGAAAAACTGAAATTTCTTATAACTCAAGAACCCATCTTAGCATATCCAGATTTTTCAAAGGAATTCACCCTTACGACAGATGCATCTAATTTTGCACTCGGAGCAGTCCTGTCACAATCACATCCCCCGATATGCTTCGCTTCACGTACGCTTAACGAACACGAAATTAAATATTCCGTTATTGTAAAAGAACTGCTTGCAATTGTTTGGGCCACATGTTATTTTCGTCCTTATTTATTCGGAAGGAAATTTACGATCCGAACCGACCATAAGCCACTGCAATGGCTTTCAAACTTAAAAGAGCCTAATTCAAAAATGCAACGATGGAAGATAAAATTGGAAGAGTTTAATTTTTCAATTGAGTATCTTAAAGGCAAAGAAAATGTCGTGGCAGATGCACTTTCGCGCATCAAAGTCGGCGTGAACGAAATAAGTCACCCAGACGAACAGATGAAAAGGCAAACAGCATTGCTAACGACAGAAAATCAGGCGAACGAAATAAGTTCAACTGATTCAACAATACATAGTGCCGAAGAAGATAATCTTCATTACATCCAAATATCCGACGTGCCCCTCAATCTCTTTAAAACACAATTCATAATCAAGCAA
The DNA here is from genome assembly GCA_963942545.1 of Oxycera nigricornis. Classification (NCBI taxonomy): domain Eukaryota; kingdom Metazoa; phylum Arthropoda; class Insecta; order Diptera; family Stratiomyidae; genus Oxycera; species Oxycera nigricornis. The sequence continues at coordinate 38,352,687 of OZ012661.1, read as the reverse complement.
TCGCACACAAATTCCGTTAAAATAGAAAAATTCTTCAATCGAAAAAGATACACCTTTCATAGTAAAGACCCGGACGATAAATATTTTAATTAGATTCTCACAAACCATATGCCGAAAAAAGGATTGGTTGGTTTACTTTTAGAAAACATTAACTTATTTTCTCTGTTTCAAAATAAGTATATCAAGTGGAAAATGGATAACCCTCAGGTCAGAATCAATAAAGTTAATAAGGTCCTTGAGGACATAACAAACAGATCAGATATACGTGAAAGAATATTAAAAGAACACCAAAAAAATAATCACAGAGGAATAAACGAAGTATATCTAGAAATCAAAAACTTCGTCTACTTTCCTAAGTTGAAAGACGAGATAGCATCCGTTATAAATAATTGCCATATTTGCAACACAGCAAAATACGAACGAAGTCCCATAAAACAGCCCTATCATCTAACTGAGACACCATCAGGCCCGCATGAAATAGTTCACATGGACATATGGTATAAATCTAAATTAAATCCTTACTTAACTTTCATAGACAAATTTTCTAAATACGCCCAAGCTATCAAACTAAGATCTCGAAATTGGTTAGACATTCAGGAAGCAATCGTTCAATATATTGGTACTGTTGGAGAACCTAAAGCAGCTCGCAAAATTTTTTTTCCAACGAGCAAATAAATGTTCACATCACAACTCCATATCATCACACTGGTAACTCTGATATAGAGAGATTTCATTCAACGCTTAACGAGCATCTCAGAATAATGAAAGCTGAGGAAGATTTCAAAAAAGAACTTTCCTACCTAGACCTCGTCACAAGAGCTGTAAGATATTATAATTACACTATACACTCCACAGGTTATCCCCCGATAGAAATTCATAACAATGAAGTCCCTACCGATAGATTCCTTGCGATCAAAGAAAGGATAGCTTCCAAAAATGAAGAATATATCAAAAAACTTAACAAAAATAGAAAATCCGGTAAACTAAACAAACAGTATGTTAGAAACTCAGCTAGAAAAACAAAACAAGACCCCAAGTATGTTCGCACAAATCTCGACTAAAAAGATGATCAACACTATTTCCCCCGTTTCAAACGTAAAGTTCATGAATCGCAAATTGCGACAAGAAAGAAATATCAACCCAACTCTTAATCTCATTTTTAATATAGTAGGTCATACCCTAAATTTTCTCACTGTAACGATGAACGTGAAAGATGCCGAAGACATTCAATTACACTTTAAAGTTATCGAAAAAAAAACAATCACAATTTAATAGAAAACATGAATAATCAAATCCGAATAAATAAAGATATCTCAAATGAAATTTGTAAGATAACAGACTACATAAATACCCAACAGCATAAAATACTTAGTAACTAAACTTAAAGAACTTTCAAATCATATCGATACCCTAGAGCTAAAAGTGATAGAGAACACATTGTAAATAAAATAAAAGAGAACATGGGAACAGTACGCTTATACATTGTAAAGATAAAAGAGATTATACTCCTCAGTCGATTGGAAGTACTAAGTAGAAACATACTAACATATAAAGAGATCCAAGAAATGAATATCGACAACGAAAAATTGAAATTTATAAAAACAACCATTGCAGAGCTAAAAAATTATCTGCTAATAATTATTTTGACCCCGAATTTTACTGTCACTGAATATTTCAAAATTCTGATTGAACCTATTCCGAATAAAGCCAACCTTCAAATAAAAACTATACATAAAGTGGTTGTAAACGATAAAAGGCAAATATATAACTATAACAGTAGCAACGAAATTTAAAATTTAGAAATCATTTCGGATCCATGCATTCAAAACATTTTTAAAACCCAGTTGATCAATTGTACTCTAGAATACAACAACAGAAAAGAAATTTTGTACATTGCTGACGATATTGTAATAACGAAGAATCTAAGAAAAACATCATATCACATCATATATGTAACGTAATTTGTGAAATTCCAATCTCTGGTAATATTATCATAAAATTTGACAACTGTATCATTCAAATTAAGAATTTCAAATTTGAAAACCTGTTTAAAACATATGTAGAAAGTGTTTTCCTTCCAAAAGCAATAAAATATATAAATTTCACCGTACCAAATAACTTCACTATAGCTGAAATACACTCAAAAAGTATTAATACTTTAAAAACAATCAACGAAGTTAAATACCAAGGATTTGTAAATCACCTTACCAATATGCTTACTAATTTGATCATTGTTATTTTTGTAACTATTTTCATAATTGTAATCTATGTTAAAATCAAAAGGAACAAAAGAACTACCGTTGAAGTAAATATACCAAACAAACCCGCTTTTAACGCTAATCGCCAGGAGTCGATTCCTAAGGAAGGGGAAGTTACGTCAGCATATTTAGCATTCTAAAGAACTCTTATCCATTAATAAATTCAAGCATATTTAGCATTCTAAAGAACTCTTATCCATTAATAAATTCAAGCATATTCAACATTCTAAAGAACTTTTATCCATCATTAAATTCAACCATAAACAATATTCATCCAGATGCAACAATGCCTTTAGCCTCTCATTGCAAACGAGAAACAAAGTTTTGCCATCTTATCGCAATCAAGAAGCGATATAGCAGTTGCTTATTTAAAGTAGATTCGTATTTCAAGTGCCTGTAAAATTCAATAGCATAAACTTTCTGTTCTTTGTTCCTCATTGGTAATGTCAGCAAAATTAAGTCTAAAAGAAATGTAGAATTTAGAGTTAAGAGTAGTTACTCAGATACCACCGACAGAATCAAATCGTTTCGAAATAAAAGCTTTTTTTCATTTTTATCGAGTGTTTCAATAGAAGTGTAAGAAGTAATATAAATGGATCAAATATGATACGAGCAATGTGACTAGCCAATTTTGCCGACGTTAATTGCACTGTACACCAATTACAGCTTTGTGTTCGATCTACTTTGGATGATGATGAAGACATAAAAAACTTGATAGGGATAGGGAACTGGTAGGGATTCTGCTGCCATTCGAAGAAGCTACTAGAAATATGAGTGACAGTGACACAGGTATTTCATCAGTCATTCCATTAATTCATGTTCTGAAACATGCCCTTCAAATCGAAGATACTAAACCCGGTACAGACGAAAAATTTCAGAGAATAATAAAAAAACTATTGGTGAATTAAAATCAATATTTGGGGCGCTGTACTCCAACAATTTTTTTGCACTTGAACTTACATAGACCCCCGATTTAAGTTTTAGTTTTTTAGTGAAGTTGTTAAACAACATGTTCAAACCGAAATAATGTGTTTGCTTAATTGCTTGCACGAATTTGACCATTCCGACTCTTTCGTCGAAAAACGGCTATGCATTATATTGCCTGCAAATGACACAGAACCTAGCACTAGCGCTGAAACAGCGATCGAGTCAGGTAAATGCAATCTGCAGTCAACATTAGCAAGCATTTTAATGAGCAGTGATGACGATGACAACTCATCTTTAGCTGCAAATACTCCTGATAGTGAATTTACTATCTGGAAAAAGTTACTCATCGAGTAAAATACATAAAAACGCCTTCCCATCACTGAGGACCCATTGATGTGGTGGGAAGTTAATTCGAAATTCCAAGTTTTCAACCCGATAGTGCGTCAATTTTTGTCTCCTCCAGTGCCAATTGAACAACTGTTTAGTGGTGCTGGTATGATCTATGACCCTTTAAGAAATAGACTAGATGCAGACAAAGCGGCAAAATTACTTTTTGTTAAATACAATTTTCCAATTTTAGAATGTCTACACTTGGTGTAAGCTCTTTGATTACATACGTAACTATTAGGATTACGCCAATAATAATAAAAAGAGTGATTATCATATTGTTATTGTTTATTACTTATCATCGCATAACCATGGCCTCCGATTCCGACTCCGCCTCCGATTCCGACTACGATAAAATAAAAACAAACCTTTGACTCCGGGTTCGGTTCCGGTAAAACCACCTCCGTTACATCCCTAGTGTAAACTATTGAGCCTTAAACAAAACGGCAGTACGTGATACTTGCCCACTGCCGCTTATAGAAAACTGTATTGAAGGAAAAAGATTTTCCACGACCTTGGATCTGAAGAATGTATTCCGCCAAGTTACGATCTCCTGACTCTGTTAAATATACCTTTTTTGTTACACCATTCAAGGATACAAGAACGCCCCTGCCGTCTTTCAGTTATTCATTTGTGGTATTTTTAGGAAGATGATAGTCTCAAGGAAGATATCTACATGGATGATATATGTAGGACAATTAAACTATCAAAAATGATCACGTCAACAGAAAGCAGCGACTGACTTTGAAAACCAGTTCAGTTCCTCCATAGACACTATCGGCTACGCACGCATTATACATTGCGATTATATCGATATATATCAGTCATGGGTGAAAATACCAAACTATACGTGCATGCAAAGACTTGCAAGAGCGCCTCAACCACGATAACTGTCTTAGCTAAAAATAATGAGTTCCGTTACTTGTTGGACAAGTATCCGAAAATATCAAGTCTATTAAAGCTCATATCGTCTATGCCACATTTTATATATCAAAGAATAGTCACAAAAGGACCACGAATAGCTGAAACACCCAGACGACTCGCCCCACAAAAATATTCAACTGCTCGTTCCAAATTTGAGTATTTAATTTCACAATGAATTTGTCGTTCATCTGATCCTCCTTTGGTTAGCCCTTTGCACCTTGTATCGAAGACATCTGGGCAGTGGAGGCTATGCGGTGACTATCTTAGGTTGAATATTGTTACGATTAACGATCTCACATATCGAAGACTATGTAAACAAAGTGTACGGCAAAACGATTTTCGCCAAGTTGGATTTTGAACGTGCATACCAACAAATACCAATCCATCCAGAGGACGTTCCAAAAAGCGCTGTTGTGACTCCGTTCGGTTCTTTTGAGTTTTCCCGAATAACGTTTGGTTTGCGAAACGCTGCGCACAACTTTCAACGATTTAACAACTTGGTTTTGCGTGATCTTGACTTCTATGTACATCTTGATGATAAATTAATAGCATCACAGGACAGTAACGAGCACCATCGTCACCTAGAAAATGTCCTGGAACGACTAAGCTCGAAATAAATAAAAATAAATGTTTCCAAATGCGTTTTTGGAGCTAAGTCAGTTAAGTTTTTGGGATATGAAATATATGGAAATGGATCGAAACCACTACTAGAACAAGTAAGCGCTATGATCGCGTTCAAAAGACCCCAAAATCTGCTGGAGCTACGGAGATATTTGGGGATTATCAATTTCTATAGACGTCTCTTGCACAAAGCTGCTGATATCCTTGCATTACTTAATGCTGATCTGTCACACAATAGCAAAAACAGTAAAAAGTTCAACGAATGGGCAAAGGAAACGTCTTTAGCTTTCGAGAAAAGTAACAACTTGATTGCTGGCACACCCTAAAGATGATACACATTTACTACACAAAACAGACGCTTTAGACGTCACAATTAGTGCTGTTTTAGGACAATTACAAAACGAAATTCGAAGACCATTGGGAGTCTTTTCCAGAAAACTTGATTCAGTGCAAGGCAGCTACAGCACATACGACAGACAATTTCTAGTAATATATGCAGCAATTAAGCACTTCAGATATATGCTCCAAGGAAGAATAAGAAGAAACAAATAATAAGCTGTTAATTTTTGCGTTCAACCAGCGTGCAGACAAAGCATCAACTCGTCTGATAAGGCAACTCGAATTCATCGATTTTCAACAAACTTAAAGCATATTAATGGATCGAAAAACACGGTCGTGATGCACTTTCACGATCGAATGTCAACGCACTAGCAAGGATTTTAAGTCCAACTGCTGACAACATCGCTAGAGCACAGATAAATAATTGGGACATCTGCTCCAAACATCAACTTCGCTAGAACTAAAACAGTTTCCATTAGAAGAAGGAAATGTTTTACATTGCGATACCTCACTGGGCTCCATTCGCACATATATTCCAGTCGCGTTGCGAAAACTACTGCTTGACCGTATTCATGCATTATCGCGTCCAAGTAGTAAAGCAATATGCAAACTCATCGTGTGGAAATACGTTTGACCTAGAACGAGGAACGACGTTATCAATTGGAACAGAGATTGCGAAGCATGTCAGGGATCAAAAACTCATAGGCACGTCACTTTGGCGCCTCAGGAGTTTCTTTCGGAAGATCAACGCTTCCAGCATATCTATTTGAATATCGGCATACTACCATCATCGAAAGAATATTCGTACATATTAGCCGCAGTAGACCGCCTCTCTCGTTGGCCGGAAGCGATTCCCGTAGAGGATATTACTGCTGATACAATCATATCCACATTTTTCACGAACCGGGTAGCAAGATTCGGAACGCCTGAAATTATAACCACGGATCAGGGATCCCAATTTGAATCGACGTTGTTCCAAGCCATGCTTTGGTTTGTAGGAGGTAATAAAAACGATCGCCTCTCATCAGCTTCCAACGTAATGGTAGAACGATTCCACCGTTTTTAAAAACTGCCACTAAATGCCACGAGTCTACTGGAGACTAAAGACTGGATCGACGTTTTACCTGCAATCTTGTTAGCCCAAAGAACGGTATATAAAGAAAACATTAAGTGCTCAGTCGCAGGGATGCTTTATGGAATGTAGCTGCAATTATCAGGAGTGTTTTTCGACGATTCGTTGCCTGATAATCAATTCATCTTAATTGAAAAATTTCGGTCGAAGATGCAGTAGCTTAAACCGGGTCTGGCCTCTCGCCACAATCAACGTAGTGTATTTGTCTACAAAGATTTGGATAAATGCAGTCACGTTTTCTTGAAGCAAGGTACCCGCAAGAAAGCTTCGCAGCAACCTTATTTCGGATCATACGAAATGATCGAACGGGTCAAGCGTTTAAAATTTGAAGAGCCACAGACAAAATTTTAACGGTAAATGTGAAGCAAATCTAGCCAGCACATTTAGGAAACACACAATTTGGACGTGCAGCATCTAGCCACCAGAAACATATGTTGGCCCAAAAACCAAGAAACTTCAAGTAACAGTTAAGGTAGGAAGTTAAAGATCTCTCATCGCTATCACCCGGAGAGGACTGCTCTCGGGCAATTTAACGGTCAAAAGTGACCTTTACAAGTTAACATAAAATAGCAGCCGACTTTGAAAACTAGTTCAGTTCGTCCATCGACACCACAGTATATATGAGACACAGTACGCAATCCGTTATATAAATGCACACTATCAAGTGCGGACCGCGATTCTACGGGACAAAATCATATGTTTTCTTTCATTCATCGTATGTTTTTTGTCATTTATCACAAAATTACAGTTCTTTACTGCTCGGGGCGCTGCCAAAGCTCGTTTAAGTGCTTTAATTTTCGCCCGCGAAAAAATTTATTCAAACTTTGGCTCGTAGAATTAAATGAAGAAAGGGTTTTGGTGACATTTAGCTCATTCGGTTTTATCGATTCATGGTGTGAATATGTCGAGTGCACGAAAAAAGTGTGGTGTGTGTGTGTGGAAATGGCAGAAAAAGTGGAAAAAGTTGTTTCGGTTTCCCAGGGACTGCAGAAGATAAGATGTGTAATATGAAATTTATTCAGAAAGCGTAGAGAGTTTTAACTCTTAAATAGTACACTTCGTCAAGCATGCACAAATGATTCTTGGAGATTTCTTTAGAAATGCAACAAGCATATGGGTGTAAAATTGCTCATAGATGTATAAGCGCAGTTAAAACGTAGATAGATAGTTATAAACGAAAAAAAAAACATTTTTATTTTTCAAATAAGGCGGTAGTACCGGTTATAATTTTGAAAAATCAATTTTTAATGTTTTAACTTATAATACTTTCAGGAGCCACGTGTCAAAATTTTATTAAAATATTTCCAAAAATAAAGAAGCTACGTTAGTTTAAGCGCGCACGCCTTTTTTGCTTGGTAGGCGATATTTTCGATATCGAATCTTTAAACGTGTTTTTCTCGAAATGACGTCTTCCCAACTGACACTTATTCTTCGGATTGGCCGAACCGATTGAAGCCAAATTTAGGGTGCTACTTTATTCAAGTATCTTGTGTGATATTCTACCAGAATATGGGCCAAAACCAATCCCAAAAAATTTTGCACGTAAAACAATCTGAAAAAGAACAATTTTTCGGAGAAAACAATTGAAACAACTGCTACTTTTTTTGAGCATTTTTCAAAATATTGTGATAGATTATCACGTAAGAAACATTCGTTTTTAAAATGCGATGTGGTTTTTTATTTCAAATTCTTCATTCCTGAGATTATCGGAAAAAATTACAAATCAATTTTTTTGTAATCTTCAAAATGTATGTTTTAACCACGCAAATTTAAATTTTTTATATACAATAAAAGGGCTGAAAATTAGGCTGTTTTTAACATGCTAACCAGTACTACCCCCTTAAATTGTAATGAAATATGGAATCGCAGCCAAATCAAAACAAAATTAGAGATGATCAAGCATATTGTTGGGTTTTAAAATTGCTCATATATGTATAAGCGCAGCCAAAATAGTTATAAACGAAAAAAACAACATTGTTGTTTTTTAATTAAATTGTAAATAAAATATGGAATCGCAGCCACATCAAAACTAAAATAAAATATGACCATTGTTTACTAAAACATTAAGGACATGTTGAAACGATACGATATATGACACTACGGCACTTCTTCTTACCTTTCAATCTTCGAAACACATGTGCATCTTTTCTGCGACTTGATAGCTGCATAGCCTATGCAGTCTTATATTTTGTGAATAAAAAGAAAGAGAAGAGATTTGGCGTTATTATTGGGAAAAATGAACATTGAAATGGTATATTAAGTAGGTGCAATTATTTTTCGCACGAACAACAACCTTTGTTGGTAGGTCGGGTTGATTAATGTATTACATTTACGATTGTTTTTCAATGCGAGAAGAATGACTGAAAATCATTGGAAAAACATATCTGCTCCTCATATTTTTAGCCAGAAATGATGACGAAATCAGGAAGGCTCAAAACTGAAGAAGCGATGCCCAAAAAAAATTTGCAGCATTCTCTGCCAAATGTGGAGAATTTCATCTACTTTATTAGCACATGCGATGTAAATGTTTCTAGTAATAGCGATTTGGAGCTCCTTAATTATTTAATTGTATAAAACAATCAACATAGATGACTGCGCCATGGAGCCAGTAAAAGTATGGAATCAAATTTTAAATAAAATTAAATTTAATCGATATTTTTATTCATTTATTTTTAATTTACAATTTTTTTTTTTGGTTTCCAATATTTTTTACATGCTTTATTTTGTTTGGTTGGTTTTTCCCCGTGAATATTCTCTACGTATTGTTTTGTTACTATTTTTGTAGGGTTTATTAGATCGTACTGAAAATGCAAACCGTCTCATTTGTTCACAGTATGCACAAATACAAAATTCAAAATCATCTCGAAAGATTATTTCAATGCTTTGCCAAAAGATTTGGCACCAAAATAAGATAATAAAAGATCTTGGAACTAAAAAGCAGTCAATCCAAAAATCACTAAGTAAAGTCAAAACCCTTCAACCTCATGATTTGTTTACTTTGGTTAAAGTGAATGTTAGGAATTTAAATAAACAAACAAAAAGTTATCAATTTTCTAATGGCATGAAAGCGCTCTGTACTAAAACTTATTTCACTTTTCCTTCAGACTATTATTCACTTCGAAAGCGATTGTTATTGCCGTCTCGCCTAACATTGCGCACTGTTATTAAAAATTGGCCCACTATTCCTTGTCTGCACCAATTATATTTGGAGGCTCTTAAATTCAAAGTTTCTTTTCTCTCCGAAATGGACCGAAATTGTCTTATTCTTATGGATGGAATGTCGCTTCAATCACGTGTAGATTTGGATGCAAATTTTGGTGAAATTGTTGGCCTTGAAGATTATGATTCCCACAAAACTTTAGTTTTTATGGTGCGTGGATTGGCTAATACTTGGAAACATCTCCATGCCTACTTTTACAGTCGCAGCGGCTACCCTGCAGAAGCATTAAATACCCTTTGATTTCACATTATTGTTTCACTCCGTGGAATAAATCTTAATCCCATCGAAATAATATCGGATCAAGGGTCGAATTTCTATTCTCTTTCTAACTTGTTGAAGATCACCCCAGATAGTCGTTCATTTAATATTGAAGAAACAGATGAAATTTCTCTCTCAATATTTTGGACCCTCCACATCTGTCGAAGCCAGTACGTAATGCTCTCCTTGCTTATAAAATTAAATTTGATGGAAAAGTTGCCGACTTTGTTGATCTTCGACCACTTTTTGGTAAGGTTCTAAACAAAACCTTAGGCTAGCTCCAAAATTAACCAACTTTCATTTGAACCCTACTAACAGAGAATAAATGAAAGTCAAACCTGCTTTCCAACTTTATAGTAACACCGCGGCGTCGGCATTATATACTCTAGTTAGTGGCAATGCAAACTTACCTTCTGTCACATCTGTAAATACTGCTGAGTTCATCTCTAACTTCGACCCTTTATTTGATATTTTCAACTCACAGAAACTTTTTGATTCTAACGAACTTACATGTGGACTAAATCAAAAACATTCCGACGAATTTTTAGAACTGTATCGATTCATTGAATCAACTTAGGTCATCCATTCTAGCGGTAAAGTCGTCACGTCTTCTTTTGAATGCTTCAAATGTTGGCTTATTACATTTCATGAGTCTTAGTCCCTGTCTACCCCCCTAACTACCCCGCCTCTTAAAATTTACGTATGAATATGATGAATGGATCAATATTGGTAGCATACAGGTGCGAACAAATAATTAGAAACACTTATAGCTTTCTAAAAAAAAGCTTTCAATAGGATGGCATGCAAATTCTTTGTGATCAACTGAAAAAGTCAGTTGTATTCGTTTGAGTTTCAACATGATTTTCAAAGTTTAAAAAAATGTTTTTAATTTCAATAACGACGGGAAAGGCTAAGAGTTGCTCTCTTCCAGGTAGATAAAAGATTGTAGACTTGATATACATAGTTAGGCTTGTCATATAGACAAATTGCCAGGCACATAAAGTGTTCGATAAAAATTGTTTACGGATCACTCAAACACGTGGACAGTCCAAGATATTTCCCGAGCTAAAACAGGCCGAAAGGCAACTCATATTATTGATAGAAAAATTGTCCGCACATCGAAACGAAACCCAAAAAGATCGGCTGTCGAAATTCATCGCCAACTTTTCGGGGGAAATGGCGATAGTTCGGTAAGAACAGACAGAGAACGTCTTGTGGAAGCCGGAATACATGGCAGGATAGCCAGGAAGTAGCCCCTGGTAACGGCAACTAATCAGAAGAAAAGGATGGACTTCGCAAGGGAACATTCAATCTAGAAAAATGAGTGGGTATTCATCCTTTAGAGCGACGAATCAAAAATAAATTGCATTAGCCCTATTGGCAGGAGATATGTAAGACGACCAAGAAGTGAAGAATTCGACCCTCGCTATACTTCAACTGTTGTTAAGAACGGAGGTGGCTCTATCAATATTTGGTGATGTTTCTCGTGGTTTGGCGTTGGGCGAATACACCTTATAGGGGGAATATTACCCAAGGAAGAGTACGTCGACATCTTAGAAAACATTATGTTGCCATGGGCTAAGAAGAATTTTCCTATTATATGGAAGTTTCAGCACGACAACGACCTCAAACATACGGCACTACGCGTAATATTCTGGAGGGTAACAGTGTCGCCGTTAGAGACTGGCCATCAACGAGTCCGGATTTGGGAAGATGCAGGAGACTTATAACGGCAATGCCAAATCGCCTACAAGAAGTTATGCAGTAGCAGAATTCCCGACACGTTACTGATGTGTTTTGTGATTTGTTGCTTTGATGTGGTATAGTATTTGCTAAAATAAATGAATTTTAAAATAAGTTTTGTGTTTTTAATCGCCTTCCTTCGAAATTGTGGGTTTTCTAAGCCTATATTGCGCTGTCGTCCTTTAAAATGTAGCAACGGCTTAGACTTTACCTTCTTTAATTGTGATTGAATCAGGTAAAAAAACTAACCTAAAAGAATGAATTACATCAAAGGATTCATTGTAAAAATGGGCTTAAATTAGTAAGCTACAAGTGTTTCTAATTACATGTCTGCAGCTGTATCTTTAATAGCGGGTTTTGACTAATCAAATTAAGCGGTTATTTTGTATCGATATAATAGTAAACCGATTGTTAGGATCCGATTCATCAATGGATCAGTTAATCGATTAAATTACATTTTCCACCATTACTATGCAAAGTCTGGTGAGTTTGTGTTTTTAATGGCCACAAAACCTACAATGTGAACATACTACAATGAAACCTCACCTAACGGACACCGCTCTTAAGCGGACGCCCCTCTTAAACGTACATTTTTTTGAGTCTCTCGAAAATCCATATGAATTTAGCATCTTGAACGGACGTGGATAGTGTCCGTAGAACAATTTCTATTAGCTAAAACCTCTCTTGAACGGACATCAAAAAGATGATGCAATCAATATACGCAGCAAAATCAATCCAAAAGTCAGCAAAAATGCTTCTGTGTGCATTTGTTGAAGTTTGTAGTTGCTTACAACAACGAACGAAGCACGAAGCACATTGCTTTTCATATCAGTAGCTTAGTGTCCGCGAACTTTCAAAAATGTTTAAAATCAGAAAAACTCAGGCTGCAGATATTTTAAAGAATCGTGATAGTTTAGAAGAAAAATTTCAAGCAAATTGTAACATCAATGAAAAGAGGAGTTTTTAAAAGATGACGGGTTACAAACAGAGTTGGCCATTATTCGAATAAATTGTTATCTGGATAATTATTCTAATAAAATTTTATTCGCAATATAATTATTCGCGAATAATTGATTCACGAATAAATTATTCGTAGATTAAATGCCTACGAATAAATTATTCGTGATTTTATTCGTTATTTTAAATAATTTTTGGAAACTTATTTATGTAACATAAACAATTATTTGGACTGTACGGATGACATGTGCGTTGCCTAGATTGCTCACTCTTTTGTCCTATTGTACATAAAAGATAAAGCGATAAAATAAGTTGGTGCAAATCATAGCTCGTCAAATGTGATTTCTAGAATTTAATGAATAATTGCGGCGCAAGAAAGCAATAACTACAATGCCTCTCGTACAGTAAAGTACCTCGCGAGAGTTGTATTTTAGAGTGAGAGAGAGAGCACTTTCTTATCAGCTGAATTATTTTGTTTTTTTACTCACCTCAGTCATTCAAAATCTGTTTACTAGAACGGAGTGGCTAGTAAAATCACTAGTGTATGAATATTGTGTTTTTTTGATTTTGAAAGAGTGTGATACGTTTATTCATCGAAGCTATGGAGTTAGAGAATTTTGACTCTGATAACTCTCAATCAAATCAAATTAGTTCGAACAATATGGCAAGTTCTAATGAAAATGTTGCCAATGTTTCTGTGAATGAAAACAGTGTAAAAACGACATTGACTTTATTGGATGGCAAATTTTTTAAGTATGTCTCTTCATGTTCTAACGGAAAAAACATTGTGATGAACTGTGTGAAGTGTGAGCCTAATAGCATGTTCACACTACACGAGATAATCGTAAATCTCGAGGTTTTCAGTAATCTCCTGGCAAATCTCCTAGATTTCCCATACATTATGAAGGTTTCGCAAATCTAGATTTGTGAGGAGAAAATCATCAAATCCTACTACAAACCTCGTTAAAATTGCTTGGACAACCCTGATTTGCAAACTAAACAACTTCAGAGGTGTTGAAAATGTCAATTTGAAACGTCACATGCAATCACAACAATATTTTAAACAAAATAGCGAATGAAAACAAAGCATTCCACGACAAAATGTTAGAAAATGCCTACACTAATCATATTCTTTGATAAACACAAACTATAAATGCATAGTTGATTTTGATCTCAATCAATGGAACACTAAACAAGTTTAATTGTCATCTAAATGTCAAAACATCTGTCAAGATTATCTTATTTGGGCCATTGAACAGGGAACTAATAGGAACGGTGACAAGACTGTCTCAGCTAACGTACGAGAGAGACGACTATTTTACTCTTCTTCTTTTTGTGAAAACATATGTTTTGTTTATGAATGTCAAATTCGTTTACGACAAGGGCCGAAATTGTTTGAAAGTTCGTGCGCGATTGATAATTTATGGTGATTTGCAAATGTGTCGAGTTTGAGAAGTGACTAAAAACTTGTATAGTGTTATCTTTTATCAATAGACGTGTTGTGAGTTTGAGTTATCAGTGACAAAAGCGAAAAAACACTAAAATGAAGTGCATTGTAAGGTGTTGTCGAAATCGGCCGTATGCACGTCCTGTCGGCATTTCATTTCACCGGTAATTAAACATTTCTTGAGAAAAGTGTCCTCTTAATAGTTCTCGCGACGAATATATGTAATAATTTCAAAGAAAATCGCGCAGAAAAATGTTGTTTATTATTTGTTTATGAATGTCATTTTTCACCTCTTAGACATTGTGCCACTCAGTAGCGGTTCAGAAGATAAATTTGAGTGGGTTCAATTCATACAATTTTCGTTATTCGTACTTGATCATTAAACGTGCTAATGAATTTGATGTATTTATCCTAAACAACTGCAATTGTGAGAAACAACTTGATTATAAAAAACATTTTGACAAGCAGCACCAGCACCTTAAATCCGCCTAAGCCGGTCCCAAGCCCGGTTGCAAAAAGGATGAGGGAGGTGAAATATATCTAAATATATATATATATAAGTTTATATATATATGTGTATATATATATATGTATACTAAGCTGAAAATTTTCAACAGTAACCTAACCGATATATGTATACATATATATAATATAAGTGTGTGTGTGTTTGCAAATAAATAACTATATGAATATGATAAAAGATTGTGTTACTGTTACATATTTTCAGCTTTTTTGAGACCTATTCAACTAAAGCTCTCTGAATTCATAATTGGTTTTCAAATTTAGCGCTTTCTAGAGGCATGCCCCCAACTCTTGACCAAGTACGCCTTTCAAATAGTCATTACGCATTCCGACAGTAGATGCTTCGAAAAACTCATATCAAGAAATTTGTTTATTTTCCTCTCCATTAGTTCCTTCCTCATTGATTTGGGCAGTGTGAATGGGTTTGGCGGTTTACAAACCTACATGAGATAATCTTGTAGGTGTGAACATGCTATAAAGTCGTCAAAATTAAAGGTTGTCCAAACTCTTCGTCAAACTTTTTGAGCCATTTAAAAAGAAAACATGGGGATGAATCCGTTGCAGAGTATCACGAGTATGCCAAGCAGGTGAAACGAAAGAGACATGATAGTGCGGACACTGAAAGTGAGTATTCAACTTCAAAGTCAACCACAATTTCCCAAACAAACTTTGAACATGATTTGGTGCTATTCTTCATCAATTCAATGATTCCTCTGAATGCAGTAGAAGATCCTTTTTTTTATTGCATTGTTGAATAATTTGGGTTTACAAAACTACGGTATAAATGTTATCAGCCGAAGAGCATTGAGCAGATGAATAGATGCTGAGCATGCGCTGCTACTGTTGTTGATATTTGGTCGAGTCGTAAAAGAAGTTTTCTTGGAGTAACTGCTCATTGGATCGATGCGGATCTCAGCCGACAATGCAAAACACTAGCTTGCAGAGGGTTTCCTGGAATTCATAGTTATGAACGAATCGCGATGATACTTGATGAAATTCACACAGAACTCAATCTGAATTCCGCGAAGATAGTCGCAACAGTTACTGATAATGGGTCCAACTTCATCAAAGCATTCAAAAAATTTGGTGTGTCAATTCGGAACCCAGATTCGATTGATTTCGAAGAAGATGATTTGTATGATGAAGAAGATGAACTGCAAGAAGTTATTGATCCACATGATTTCCAATTGGCATGTCATTTCAGATGCGCTGCACATACGCTTAATTTGTGTGCTACAACAGATGTTAATCGAATACATAAAGTAGACAATAATACATCCTTATCTCAAATTCATCATGATGCCATTGGAAAATGTAACGCATTGTGGAGTGCTTCTGTACGTTCCAAGACAGCAGAGATCATTCAAAGTGTTTTAGGACATACACTTAGCAAACCTGGCGTTACAAGATGGAATAGTTTATATGACGCTATGATGCAAATTTACCATATCAAAGACAAAAACATTCAATTGCATAGAGCTTTGTGCCTCAAAAATTATATCAGCGACCGTGAATATGAATATATGAACGAATATATTACCTGTTCACGCCCTATTGCCGAGGCTTTAGATATACTGCAAGGAGAAACAACAACGTATTACGGGCTTCTGATGCCATGTTTAATGGCTTTACGCAAGAAATTGCAAAAACTAGAGAATACTACATATAGGTACTGCCATGATTTAGCAGCAGCGTACAAGCAGTGTTGAAAGAAGATTCGAAGATTTCTTCAAACTGTTCACGCCTAAAAGTCAACATGCTATAATTGCGACACTGTCCTACCCGAGGTTCAAAAGCAAATGGTTTATTTGTATTACACCACATGAACGAAGAAGAATCAAGACATTATTTAAACATGAAATAGCAAACGAAGTGTAGAAAAATACGAAATATGTTGAAAATAGAGTTGCTGCTGATCCAGAAAACTCATTTTTTGACTTCGAACCAGACTCGGAAAGCGAAACTGACTTACAGAGACAATCACCAAAAAACAGAGCTGATGTAATAGTATCTCAGTATTTTGCTAATGAAGATCGTACTTTCAATGTTTTAGATCGCTATCCTGAAATAAAAACAATACTTCAAAAATACAACACACCATTGCCTTCATCTGCATCAGTAGAACGCGTTTTTTCTTACGCCACCATGATAAACCTGCCAAAGTCGAGCAGATTGTCTGATAACATGTTTGAAGAAAGGGTAGTGTTGAAAACGAATATTAGGATATAATCATAACTGTAAATACCTGCTAATTGAAAGCAAATAAATATTTGATTTAAATATGATTATTCCTTTTTTTATTTTTATTCATCAATCAACTAACGAATAAAATAAATTATTCGTCATTCGAATATTTTTTTCATTTGCAGTTCAAGCATCGAAACCTATTTCGGAATTGACAGTGAATTGTCTTGTGAATATGTAGAGGAACATGCAGACGCTATCGAGGAATTACAAGTTTCAGATGAGTCAGACGAAGAACCACTAGTTCCAGATGTTGGGACACATCGCGAAGCGAGCAAAATTTTACATAAATTGCAAAATTTTGCGAGAAATCAAGGGGACAATTATGCATACAATCTTTTGTCAAATTTAAAATACCACTATCAAGATGTTGGAATTCGTAAAATGGTTCGTCAATCCACATTAAATGAGTTTTTTCTCCAACATAATTTATGTATATGTGCATACAAGTCCATGGTGGCTTATCTTTAATTTGCCTTTACATGTTTTTCTTGATTTTGAACTGAATTTTTTTTGGAAAGAAATAAATTTTTGTTACGTAGTTATAATAAATAAACACATTGGTATACACAAATAAACCGTTTTTTTTTCGAGGAGTTAACTGCTACTAAAAATTCCTTTTGAGCGGACACCCCTCTTTAATGGACAAATTTTTCGGTCCCGTGGATGTTCGCTTAGGAGAGATTTCACTGTATTTTAGAAAATTTCTCCAAAAGTATCGAGTGGACAAATCTGCTTTTTTTATTTTTTTTATGAACTGGAGTTCTGCCCTTGTCAAAGTGATTAATAGTCGTTTAAATTTATCCTCTTCATTCTTAAAAACATCTATATTTGAAAAAGATCGTTGTGTAAAAAATATTTTATTTTATCAAAAAATCCTATCTAGAGTACATTGGTGATAACAGCTATAAACAGTTTTGATTGCTCTTTTTGTTTAACTCGAACAACTTGTCGGACTGCATTAGTGTTATTAACTACTACTTATTCTTAAGAACTAAAATATGGCGAGTAACTAAAAGGCTTAACTGAAAGATTCAAACTAAATACATTAATTTAGATGAAGTCGTTGGTTGACTGAGTTTCAAATAAATAGTAATATAAGATATGACAATATACTTTATGTCTTCCGATAAACATTTCATTTTGCATAATTATTCTAAATCCAGCATCCAAAACTGTGTAGTTTATATAAGTTATTGCGTTTCCTATATTTTACAATAACAACTAAATAGTTGCAATTTTTTACATCATTGACGCCGAACTACAAAGCCTTGTGATCCGTCTGGACCCCTTGGCAATCGAATAATACCTTCAATACTTCGTTGTTGAATTGGGATCGGCGTCCTCGGCACATTATCACTGCCTGTCGGGATATTCGAACTATTATCAGTTGAAACTTCACCTGAATTAACAATGGATTGCGAAACGGAACCACTAGAAGATAAAAATTTAAAAATAAACTTCTTCCGCGAAATGTTTCATTATGTCAAAATGAAATGAAATTTCCAGTTCAGAAAGAGAGCGAGACAGAGAGAAAGACTCTCCAGCTTTCTTTATTCCCGGAACCTGGAACAAATGGTCAAAATAATGACTTGCATTAATTACAAAATGCATGCGAATTTAAAACTACGGTTTTTCACTATCTGTGAAAAATACAATGAGTTTAACTTAGTAGTTAGGGGGAATCGGGGACCTCGATCATGAACGAGACTTGGGTCCCCGCAAATTTCAAACTGCTTTCAACGAAAATTTGTATTTTAAAAAAAATATTTAATTTTTTGCTTGTCATTGGTTTACATTACGTAGTATGTGTAGCTTGTAGTTTTTTTAAAATTATCTATCAATTAAGCGTACTCTCATGTAGCATTAACAGTTTTAATAAGAGATTTCAACTAATTTTTATAATTTGAAGTCGAAACGGGTGGAACACTTGAACTACCTGCTGGAAAGAAATAAGAGATTGGATTCATCTCGCCGGCAGCTGTAAAAAAATTTATATACAATTTTAATAACCTCAGTTCACAATATCGACAGTGCTGAATGAATTGAAATTTCATTTTACTTTCGCTGGCTGGGATCTCCCATTCACTAGGGAAATTTTAGCCACGTTCTCACGATTGAAAAAATGTGCGTAGCACTTTTAGTTATTCGTGTAAGTCCTATGAAAGGATAAATGTAATAAGTGATTTTTTGGCAAGACCCATTCAAAAAAAATTAAAATATGTTCAGTAATTGAGTTGATTTGATTTGATTCAAACCGCATGTCGCTGTAGAGTATGATATCCAAAAGTAAAGCGTGGCGAATCGAGATATATTTGTTTACAAAGCCTGTGCATCATCACAAGTAAATGATTGCTATTCAATTGGTTATGCCAAAATAATATTAAATTTTAAGTGAAAAATTTGTTTTATTCAATTAATTAAATAAAGTTGAGTGAAATTTGTTTGGATTGTTTTATTTTCACATGAGATAGTTTTTACTTTAAATTACTGATCAACAATGTGTTAAGATATAGTCATGCACTCATACATACAGAAATCTATGTAACTCAAGTGATTCGTTTGAAATATTATTCAGTATGTTTGAAGACAATTCAAAAGCGTTATTTAGATGAAAAAATACTGGATGATTCGGCAATTCAATTATTGAGCGACTTTTGTAAATAAACGAGGCTTCTACTCCTGCTAATGCAATTAATAACATTTTTCAACTCATCGCCTTCTATCTTTCGCAGTAAGAATTTTATTTTGTGACATAAAATATTTACTAGCCAATCACTATTAACTACAAAATGGCGACTGGATACAAAATTCATCACATATGTTTACGCGATGATTCATAGGCAGTGATAAAAAAGATAATGGGATTTCAAGCAGTGGTTTTTTTATTTGAAGATTTCGTATGATTTTTCCACGTTTGTTTGATAAAGTATCCATAAAAATAACATGTGACTGAAATTAGAATGAGCATCAAGGGATATCCTATCTACTTTCAAACGCAAAGACACATAAAGTGCGTGCGCTTAGTGAAATCTTAATCATCACTATATTAGTGCCATCGTCTGATAAATGAGTGTATAGCGGTATTTGAAAAATTAGCACTTAGAGTCAAAAGCTTACTTACTCTAATTCGTCGTCGGGATTTTTAGCGGATCCCAAAATCCTCAATCTTGCCTTGGCGTATTCTTGTTCTCTTTGCTGAAGTGTCTTTATTGGAAGCTTCGGCTTTGACTTGCCTGGCCTTACTTCGTGTGGTTGTTGTATAGGTCGTCGGAGTATTGTCACAACTGGTTTAGGAGGCTGCGTGTAGCTAGGAGCGTAATAGTCATCTGTTGGGATCATCATTCGCGGTAAACCATTTTCTTGGGCATCATTTAATGTAATATCCAGATCTCGTCTAATTTGATGAATTTGGTCAGCTAACTTCAAGAGGCACAAAATATAAAAATATTTCTAATAATTTTATAAATGATATATACTTATATACATATATACTCGTATATGTATATATATATATATGATATATAAATATAATTGAATTCATATTAAATCAGACCCTGTTTGCGCAGTTCGGAATTTAGAATCTTGAACAATATTATAAAGGAGTATTTGTTCACTTTTTGGGGGTTGATTATAAAAAAAGACATTCACAGACGCCAAAGTTTTCATTAGGTGTTTTTAAGGTTCCACCTGGTAATCGTATATATGTTTGTGAGAAAAATTAGCTTCATACATTTTACGAATTGTACTTCGAGTCAAAATTCAATGAAGACGTTCAAAATGCTATTTACATTTGGTCAAAGTGCAGAGCCTTTGAACCAATATTCGGTTTTAATTGAAGACCTTGAAGCTTGGAGCAAAATTGACATTATAAGTTCTTCACAGAAAACAATTATAGACGATCTTGACAAAGTATTATCTATTAATATAATCCGTCTATCCTTCAAAGCATCGAATTTGATTTGTCTGATCGTAGTTTCTTTAAGTTCAATTGATTTTTTTATTCAATATCATTGACAAAATGGAAAGGTTTGGGATATGATATTTGGCGATTGAATTTTGACTCGGATCAAGCAGGAGAAATTTATTTCAGCTTGGGCAGTTGTAATAATAGTTAAAATCAGTATTAAGAGTTCGTGCACTTCAAAAATACTGCTTTTAAACCTTAATAGTCAAAAAACTCAAATTCCAGACAAACTAATATTATGAAACTGTACATCTCGGTAAATGAAACAGAACTAGTTTTTAGGGCAGGCCATGTCAACAAACTTTGAAAAGTTTGTTTCCCACAACTGGTGACCCCGACGTGATAGTCACCTTTGGTTCCCGCAAGTGAAAAAAATGGCGAACGAAGACAATCACACAAAGTGCAAAGACAATCGCGGGCAAAGCGATTGTGGCGGCCGATCGCAGGTCGCACGTGTACCCTGTGCGTTTGCCACCATTAATAGCGGATAAACCACAGCTCTGGTTTGCGTTAGTGGACCGCAACTTTAGTATTGGCGGCATTACTGATGACGACGAAAAATGTTCCCTCGTGTTGACGGCCCTCGATACTACATACCTGCAAGAGGTGTCAAATGTCGTTTTGAATAACGATAAGGCAAACCCAACGACATACGCAAAACTCAAGGAAGCGCTTGTTAAGCGGCTCAGCACCTCGCAGGAACGCAAGACGAAACAACACCTCGAGAGCGAGACGATTTGGATGAGTCGACTTACGACCAGCGTGCAGGCTGTGCTCGTTACCTGCATAGGTAGTTCTCTCGACGAGCTTGCCGAAACAGCAGACCGCATTTTCGAGGTCACTGGCGGGAGCGCGCAAATACACGCGGTGGCTACCTCCAACGTTGCCGCCGCCATCATCGCTCCAGAGATTACCGCTGTGCTGGCGGAAATCGCCGAACTCAAGTGAGATTTCGCGCGGTTGCAGGCAGCCTCCAGGTGGAGATCTCGATCGCACGGCTGAAGTCCCTCACCACGCCGCGGTCTTCGAGGAAAATCGGCCATCTATGCGAAAACCCGAGTGGTGCTATTACCACAATTTGGTCGGCGAGAGGGACGAAAAGTGCGAAAAAGTGTGCAAGCTTCCGGGAAATGGAAAGGGTTCTCGCTAATGGCGGCCGGCGAGTCCACTGTCCCTTCGCGCCGCCTTTTTGTCAAAGATAAGATGCAGGTCACGTTCTTAATCGGCACTGGCGCCGCCGACCTCTGCGTGTACCCGCGATCCAGGATCAAAGGGCCACTGGCGAAGTCCGATTATCAACTCACTGCGGCTAACGACACCGTGATCAACACCTACGGCACAAAGACGCTGACTCGTCTTGCGTCGAGACTTCAATTGGCGTTTCGTGGTGGTCATCGGATCATAGGAAGCGACTATCTGGCGCATTTTGGCATACTTGTAAACCACGAGCCTAAAGTCTTCTGGCTTCGTACAAGCAAGTGTTACGCCAAGTGTGAAAGTCATGTCCGGCGACTCTGATTAGCATCGTATTCTGCGCGACTAGCTGCAGATTACGCGCCCCGACGGACGAGCTCCACAGATACTGCACAACACTAATCATTTCATCGAGACGACGGCCGGTCCACCGTCAGCGAGCAAAACACGACGCCTCGCCCTGGAGCGGAATCGTCTGGCCAAGAAGCAATACGATAACATGCTGAGCTAGGCAACGTACGTCCGTCGTGCAGTTCTTGGGCCACGCCCTTGCACATGGTCGCCAAGAAAGACGGGGACTGGCGCCCTTGCGGAGACTACCGCGCCCTCAATGCACGAACCATTCCAGACCGATATCCAGTTCCACACATACAGAATTTTGCGCAGATCTTGAGTGGTACGCGGATATTTTCTAAAATCGATCTCGTACGCGCTTATAACCAGATCCCAGTAGCCCCGAAACATATTTCCAAAACAGCAATAACCACTCCTTTCGGTCTCTTCGGTTTCCGTTCATGAGTTTTGGCCTCCGGAACGCAACCCACAGCTTTCAACGTTTTATCGACGAAGTGCTGCGAGGATTGGACTTCGCCCATGCCTACATAGTCGCGCCAATATCTGAAGCATACGGCTCGAACTCAGGCATCGCTTAACGAACGGCTAGGCGATAACGTCAAGGACAGGACGCCACTACAGTGGACTCCCGAAGCAGTCAAAGCCTTCGAAAAAGTCAAGAGCGACCTTGCCAATTCAGTCTTACTCGTCCATCCGAAACCGAGAGCTCCCCTTCCCTAGTCTCCGACGCTTCTGATTTCACCGCCGGAGCAACACTTCAGCATAAAGTCACCAACGCATGGGAGCCGCTAGGTTTTTTCTCAAGGAAATTGAGCGTCACACAGGCAAAGTATAGTACGTACGACCGCGAACATCTCGCCGTATACGAAGCCATCAAATACTTCCGACATATGCGTGAGGCACGCGAGTTCGTCATGTACACGGACCATAAGCCGCTCACTTTCGCCTTCAGCCAGAAGTTGGACAAAGCCTCGCCAATCGCGGCACTTGAACTTCATAGGCCAGTTTATCACGGATATTCTATACCTTGCCGGCGAAGTCACACTGCAGCAGACGCACTCTCTCGCATCGAGTCCGTTGACATTCACCGCCTTGATTATGCCGCGCTTGCCACCGAGCAGACATCCGACCCCGAACTTCAAATGCTGCTCAAGAAAGGGACGTCGTCATTGTGGCTCGAAAAAATCGTTATGCCTGCCACTTTGACCGCCGTCATATGTGACACTTTCAAAGACATGGCCAGGCCGTACATCACGCCGTCATTCCGGCAAGCGATCTTCTCGGTAGCGCACCATTTTTCGCATCCAGGAGGCAAGGCCTCGAAATCCCAAACCATTATTGAGGGTATTTAATTATTATTAACAATAATCATTCGTAAGTAAAAAAATATAAGCCCCCACCGATTTATGTAAGGGAACAAAGCAGCAACCTATTAGTGGCTCGAATTGAAAAAATTGCGGGCAAAAACAACTTTTATATTGTGGATTTAAAAAGAGGAAAAATAAAAGAAACAAAGATCCAACTAAACGAAGAGGTCCATTATTGCCAAGTCGTAGACTGGTTAGACAAGAATAAGAAAAATTATTATACATACCAATTGAAAAGTGCCAAAGGGCTTACTGTAATTATCAAGGGTATTGACCCAGACGTCGACCCACACGACATAGAAGCCGACTTGAAAGAACAAGGCTTCGAAATCAATAACGTAAACAACGTCATCAACCGAGGCAAAGTCCCTCAACCGATATTTAAGGTTGAGCTAACACCGCAAACCAGCAAAGCACCGAAAGGGAAAATACATCCAATATACAACGTTAAATACGTGCTCCACCGCAGGGTGACAGTGGAAGAACCGCATAAAAGGAATTATCCAATCCAGTGTCACAATTGCCAAGAATTTGGCCATACGAAATCTTATTGCAAGTTAACCAACGTATGTGTTACCTGCGGGGACCTCCATTCAACCAGTAATTGTGACAAAAACAAAAACGACGCATCAACCAAGAAGTGCAGCAACTGCAACGGCAGTCACACGGCGAACTACCGAGGATGTCCTGTCTACCTTACGATCAACAGAAATCAACGCCTTTTTCCTGCGAAATCGCATACTCTAACCACCCGAGCTGCAGCCGAAATCACTAGGAATACGATGCAAATCAACAACCGCAACATTAAATTTCCATCCTACGCGGAAGTAGTCAAAAACACCCATCCAATCCTTGCAAACGAAACCGATAATATTCAAGCTAACATCCTACAAATTCTAACAACACTCACTTCAAATATTCAACAGCTCTCTAACACCATGCAGCAGATGCAAGTTATGATGCTGAAATAAACCGAGATACTAACACACTTAGTTAAGAAATGAAAGACCTTATATTAGCTCAATGGAATGCGAATGGTGTTATCAACCACAAGAATGAGCTTGAATTATTTCTATCTACTTACAACATTGATATAATGCTAATTTCGGAGACTCATCCCTGTAGTAAAAATCAATTTAAAATTTATGCTTACACTATTTATACTACTCATCACCCAGATGACAAACCCATAGGCGGAACAGCAATAATTATAAGAAACAAAATTAAGCACTCCCCAGTTCACTGTAAGCTAACAAATCACATACATTACACAGCAGTTAACATTTATGATAGTCATAGTGTTATTCTCGTAGCCGCTGTTTACTGCCCGCCAAGATTTGCGATCTCAGCCAAACAATTCGACAAATTCTTCAGAGACCTTGGCCCAAAGTTCATCGCAGCCGGAGACTATAACGCCAAATCTCCTCACTGGGGCTCACCTCCTCCAAAGGAAAACAATTATTGCATTCCATATACAACAGTAATCTCAATTGCGTTGCAGGAGGGTCGCCAACTTACTGGCCTACAGACACCAACAAAATACCCGACATAATAGACTTTGGAATCACTAAAAATATTAACCCATCTCATATCTCAGCTATCACCACGAATGATCTCTCTTCTGATCACTCTCCCACTATCTTTACTCTTCTTATAGACTCAAATCTCATTCAACAAAAATTAGCGCTCACGAACTCAAAAACAAACTGGAATAAATACCAGAAAACATTTGACCAGCGCTTTTGCCCACACATCAAATTGAAAACTAAGGAAGACATTGACAACGCCTTGCACTACCTATCAGACACAATTAAGGAATGTGCAGATATTTCTACATCAGTTTGGCGACCAAACCAATACAGAACACTGCACTCTTTCCCGGCACATTCTCGATCTACTCAGAGCGAAAAGGAAGGCTAGAGCTGATTGGCAAAAGTTCCGTTCCCCTTACTGCAAGCAAAAGCTGATAGAGACCACAAAATCACTCAAACAAGAATTGAACTCAAACTAAAATCAACAATTACAAGACTTTGTAATTGAACTAAGGCATGGACCTCACACGAACTATTCCGTATGGAAGACTACCAAAAGAATCAAGAAACCAATTCTTCCCGATGCACCCCTAAAAGACAATAACGGAAAATGGATAACTGACACTGAACAAAAGGTGGAATGTTTCGCCAATCACTTTGCAGAGGTCTTTAAACTTAATGCATCGGATAGTGTTCTTCCCGCTCCATCTTATCTGAGTAATAGCGTTGACAGACGTCCACTAAAGTTCACGTTTTTCTCACTTTGCAATAAACTTACCCATATCAATACCAAGAAGGCCCCGGGACACGACTTTATTACGGGCAACATGCTAAAAGCTCTACCAGCATCCGGTAAACTAGCAATTCTACAAATATTCAACGCAATCTTGCGTATTGGTTACTACCCTAGTACATGGAAACACGCTACGATTACGGTCATTCCTAAGCCAGGGAAAGACGTGTCTAAGGTCGAGTCATTCCGGCCTATCAGCCTCCTCCCGACTTTATCAAAAATCTTCGAACGATTGTTTCTAGATAAAATCAACGCTACCTTGACCAATGAAGAAATCATACCAACTCATCAGTTTGGATTCAGGACTCGGCACGGAACAATTGAACAAATGCACAAAATCACCAACGAAATTAAATCTGCTCTTGAAGCAAAAAAATACTGCGTTGGCCTTTTCCTTGACGTGAGTCAAGCCTTTGATAAGGTCTGGCACGAAGGCCTAATTTATAAAATTGAAAACCTCCTACCCACAAAATTCCATCGAATCCTTTCAAACTACTTACTCAATCGGACCTTCCAAGTCAAACACAAAGAATCAATAAGCAGAACTCGAAAAATTCAAGCCGGCGTCCCACAGGGTAGTGTACTTGGCCCAACATTGTATGTCATTTATACGTCAGATCTCCCAACAAGTAGCACAGTTCTAACCACCACCTTCGCTGATGATACAGCTTTACTTTTCTCACACATAAACCCTTCGACTGCCTCGCGTGAACTCCAATGTCATACCGATAAAATCATAGACTGGGCAAATAAATGGCACATTAAGATCAATGAAGAAAAAACGCAACAAATTACCTTCACCCTGTGAAAGCGCACGTGCAAAGCAATCACTATAAACAACAAGCAAATCGCCCAAACAACGGTTGTGAAATACCTCGGTATGCATCTAGATCGAAGCCTCACTTGGAAGAGTCACATAATAAAAAAACGAGAACAAGTCAAAAGCACATTCAAACGTCTGTATTGGTTACTTAACAGTAATTCGAAATTAAACCTCAACAGCAAGATCTGCGTTTGTAAATCAATAATAAAGCCAATATGGACTTACAGTATACAACTTTGGGCGTCAGCGAAAAAATCAAATATCGCAATCCTACAGCGTAGCCAAACAAAAATAATCAGGGCAATACTTAGTGCTCCCAAATACATCAGAAACTCAATACTACAACGTGATACAAACCTCAATACAGTCGAAATCGAGGCTAAAAATATGAGCAAAAAATACCGCAAACGCCTGCAAAATCATCCTAACTCAACAGCTAAAAATATATTTACTGTCGCACGCAGCTGAAATTATACATGCCATATAACGTCAAGCATCAATTATTTCTTACATATAAGATAATAAACTCGATAGTGGTCAACCCGGTAGACGTAGAATCTGAAGAAGAAAAAAGCTCTATCGGCTCTGGTGGGATCCACAATCGAGTACCAAATATTCAAGAGCTACAAGGTCTCTGAAGAAAATAATACATAGCATCTCTCACGCAATGCAGTGACCAAGTAACGGCGGCTTCACCCAAAGCCACTTCTTTATAAACTTAGACATAAACATCCATATGCACTGGCAGTGGATAGAATATTGTATTAGTGTTAAGATTTGATAAATTGTAAGTTAGAGATCGGTTACCGATCTGATTCTTATATATACAAATAAAGATGAAAAAATAAATCGTTATTAAGAATGTTTGATCGTTACTGAATAGTTATAATTGTGTTCATATTTACAATATCAAATTACAAATAAAAATATATGATTGTTATTAACAATATTGAATTATTTATAACAATATCCAATTATTATCTGCATTAGCGTCACACATCTCAAACCTCACAATATAAATTTGAAATGACATTTTTTACAACATTGATCGAAATTTTGCTAAAACACACAATAATTATAATACTACTATGAAGGCATTTGAGATCTGCACGAATTAATAGTGCGTTTCAACAGTTTTAAAATAAGCAATTTTTAGTTGTTTTTTCATCCTAAATAAAAAACTGCTTAGCCGATTTCACTGAAAAGTCATTCAGTTTTAAGTTACGTAATTACGCGTCGAATGAAACCAGCCCCACGTCAATACGATCTTCTCGAGTTAATCGAGACGAAAAATAATTCCGAACGCACATCCGCCCATACGTACATACACACACAGACATCTCTCTAAAAACGATGGATTTGGATTCTAGAGACCTTAAAACGTGGAGATATGTCAAAATTTGGGATTCGCAAAATCGACTCCATTACAATAACTTCCCATAGGGAACTGGGAAGGTCAAAATGCAATTCATAGCAAACAAAATACATAAACGAATTTTCTTTTTCGAAAAACGCTCTTACGTCAACCTTTTAAGTATTTTTACCGAGCACCGCTAGGTGTGGAACCTATCCCATGCACAATATTAATGCTATAAAGTCCAATAAAGATATAGATGGCATTAATGTCATGTCATGTCATTTTTAAAGATGTTTTAAGCACTTTAACATTGTTCAAAGTATGAGATGAAAGGAGTGAAAATATTAATGGCTCACAATTACTAACGTCGAGACTTTCCTCCATTATTGAAGGGAAGTTTTACTTTTTAAGGACTTTAGTACGTTCACTATATGCTTTAAAAACAATTGATGTCGCCAGTCGAAGCGGATGTCGACTATCGTAGTAGTTAGCGACTTGAAACAGCTCATGTAGTCTCATTTAATCGTGTGCATTTTACTAAGACGACTAGCCACTAGCGACTGAGTCGGAGTCGCCATAAAATTGATCAAGTAAGCAGACTTTGTACTTTAAGCAATATATCATAAATTTTGGCCATATTTTGTTATACTAAAATAGTGTCTGACCTTGTTTGGGAGTTTCTAACCTTGTTTGGAAGTGGCTGTATAGTCCTCGCAAACTTTAGGACTTTACCTGTTTGTGAAAACAGCAAATCAGTATTGCATTAAGGCTGGACACAAGCATGCTGATCGCTTATTTTTCCCACCGACACGAACGGCATGCTGTCTTTCTTGATTATTGTAATTTAGAAAAAGTCGAATTCTACGACCGCAAACGTTCTGATTGAAATCGTATCATGATAGACATCTTTTTCGACACAACTTGTCTTCTTACAGCACCTTCTACGACTGCATAAGTTACTTCCTTCTCTCACGCTTTTAATTAATCGCTATACGATCAGAATGTACAGCCACAAACGACTAACTCGTGACGTTTAGATTGGAAAGCGATCAGCATATTTGCTTCCAGCCTAACGGGATTTGAATATTAAGAATACGATATTTAACACACAAATATTGTTATACAATGCTTTTTAATTCACGGTGCGGTTTGTTCTCACCTTAGTATCATCAATCTCTTCCCAGTTATCCAGGACATCTTCACTGCTTGACATAATCAGTCCAGGCAATATACAATCGGTTACCCTCCGACTTTTTCCAGACTGGATTCGTTTAAGGAACCATTTAAATATTTTTGCTATTATGACAACAAAATGAATGCAACCATTGACAGCCGAATCAGCAATCGGCGACAAAAGCCATAGCAATACGAACTTTTGACAACTAATATTTGCCTAATGCAATGAACATAGAACAAAGGAATTCGAGGAAATTAGTTCAATAAAGCAATTTCACGCTGATTGTTTCAAAATATGTTCTTCTGCCAAAAGGTTTGTTAATATGTCACTATCAACAACACCTATCAAAAATAATAAGAGACGAATAAGTGTAACGGAACGCTAACAACGCAAACGCCTCGAAGCTCTGACGTGGGATATAAACAGTAATAGAGTTAAAGTCAAGAGAGTGATGCGGTAAGTGAGATGACAAGTAAATTCTTCTACCGTTGTGGAGCTCATTGAACAGGGAACTAGAGGAATGGTGAAGTCCGTGTTGATGCGTATATGTGAGTTGGCCGACTTTCTGCTGCTGGCGTCTAATCGTTGAATGCCACTTTGACTGTACAAAAAACGCCGCGAGTTTTGAGAAGTTTGCTTTCCGCGTAAGTGTTTTGGCTTTATATATTCTTCTTGTATAATCTAAGCGATAGTTTTGTGTGTTATAAACTAGTGAGAAGTGTTACTGTCGACAAAAAGTGTAGGAACCAATTATAACGCTGTGAACTAAGTGTTATTAACGATGAAGTGTGTTGTAGCTTATTGTGCGAATAACTCGCGTTCGCGGCCGGGAAGAGTATCTTTTCATGTGTGAGTCCATCCAGAATTTCCACATTTTAAATTTGCGCAAGTTAACCCAGTGTTTTCCAGTTATAAATGATTCATTTGGTTGCATTGAATTTTCTTGCAATAATTTCTGATCGTTGCGCTGGGACTGTCAAAACTTGAACAGTGACGTTGTCAGTATGTAGTAATCAAAAATCCAAATTTGATTCTTTTTATTCGATTTATTTCTGGAACCAAAGGATGCAAGATATGAGTGTCACCGTAATTCCGCAGAAGCTGTTCCCAAGTTCGGTTAAAAAGGAAGAGGGAGGCTCAAAGGTTATATGCAATATATGGTAATTATTTTTGAATGTTGTATGTATATAATAAACAATATATTCGTCTGAATTCTATGTATTAACATTGTTTCAAACATAACATGCAACAGTTGGCAAATATTAGATTAAATGAATACTCGCCGCTTAAACTTATAAGAAAATGAAGTTTGACCCCAAATCGCAAAAATTAATCTTTTACCAAGGCTTCCTGTTTTATGTTCACTTAAAATTAACAAATTAACTATGCTATTGCATGATGAGTATGTCATTTTATTCTTAATATTGAATTTTAAAGTATTTCTTTCTTGGAATACAACGTCAAAGCTACTGAGAATGCTATTTTCCATTTTGTTTTTATCTGAATACCATATCTCAAGTTTGTAAATTAATCAATATGTTTAAAATTTTGCTCTATTAATACTTGTTTTGGAAATTTTTCCATTTAGTTTATTACATGCTTCTCCTTAAATCTGTGAATGTCTTGCCAAGTTGGTCAATTCTTCTGATTATTCATTCCGTATAGTATTGAGTTCTTTCATTGCTTCATGTTGAAGTTGATAATCGATTACATTGCGAACCAATTTACGCTTCCCATATAGACTCATTCAATGACATAGCTGCTATTTTGCTCGTTATTTAATGATTTCAAATTAGGTTGCGCTCAATATGAGCTTTTATTTGGAACAGCAGTTAAATTTTTCTATATCATTTTACAAACGGCATAAAATTTCAAATAAATCTTAAACTCCCGTCATTTATATGCCCATTTTTACTCGCATGCGATGTACGCCCATAACGTCAGGAAGTTAGTGTTAGTGTCACAACCATCTTCATATAAGTAAGCCTACCAAATTTGATGATTTTCATCTCCTGTGTTTATTACCTCTTTGGTGGAGCTCAAACCCGCTTTCACAATATAAGTAAGAGCCAGTATACAATCGAAGCCTTCAAACACGAAACTTACTTCCAAGAAATGGCGCCATATGCCTGCCAAAAATGACGCCAAGCACTGCCAGATTTGCAGAGGATAAAGCACTTTCGCGGACTTCATCTTACACTTCAACACATGAGACTTTTTTCAGTCATTTTGGCCTTTTCTCTAAATCAATTTGTGAAAAGCAAATGAAATTTGTGTCAGCGAAGACGTTTCACCATTGTAATTCAATGAACCGAAGTTTCTAACGGCGTTTTGCACCCCTAGCAGGAAACGTGCATACACGAGTTCTGGCAGTGCCCCGACCAGTAGATAGCTGCGATTTTTTCATAAATGGCAGCAAACATATGATAAATGTAGACAAACATATGATAAATGTAAACAAACTAATGACTTTGTTCGTTAGAACCGCGGGCCGTACTTGGTAGTGTGCCTTTATATGAAACATTACATACTGGGTCCACCTATACTGTGCCCGTTTTACTGAAAGTAAATCGCGTATTCATCGAAATTCAGTGTTTTTTTTAATTCTGTTTTAATTATGTGCAAACTGGTTGAAAACCGGCAAAATGCTTAGCGTATACCATAGAGGCGACTTAGATTATCAAGGAGAAATATGAATTACAAAAAGGTCTAAGATTAGTAGTACACTTAACATATCATATGCCAATCTTCGAAGCTTACGTTAGAAAATAGAAGATATTGAAATTTACGTGAAGGAACACAAGGAAGTTGTTGTCATGTTATTCTGCGACATATAGCTATAAGTAACAGCCACGTATAAAATGCAACATGTTTGCATTATTATAATAGCCATGCAAGAT
Organism: Oxycera nigricornis; assembly: GCA_963942545.1. Lineage (NCBI taxonomy): Eukaryota > Metazoa > Arthropoda > Insecta > Diptera > Stratiomyidae > Oxycera > Oxycera nigricornis. Next base: position 38,320,244 of record OZ012661.1, on the reverse strand, counting down.
GTTTGCCACATGCATTTAGAGTTCAGAACTGTGTATTTGAATTGGTAAGGATCTTGTTCAAACAACACATGGTGTGAAGTCGTTGTTGTTCAAACAACACATGGTGCGAACTCGTTGTTGTTCAACTGATTGTTTGAAGCAGACCACCCAAACACCATGTAATGGAATTTTCCGTCCACCCTGACCTGCGCGTCAGAAGGTTTCCTGGTGGATAATAGAATTAAGAAATTTAATCTTAAGTTTGCATTAAACGAGATCATACGATCTCATAAACTTATAATTCAAAGAGTTTCATTTAAAACTTAATTGGCGCCCAACGTAAGTTCAGAAGTCCTCGTACTAGGACTATGTATACCAAAAGATACCCATAACCCCGGGATAAAGTTTTTCGTGAAAAGGAAGTTTATGTAATACGAGACATATCCAGTGATTCCTAGGAAAAGTGGAAGTGGATACAAACATCAGACATTTGCGTATTCGATCGCTGAGCGTACGAAGGAGCTGCGATTAGGAATTCTACAGGGAAAGTCACACGGAATAGTGAACATCAACTTGGAAATTCATCGTCATCGGCAGACAACATCAGAAGGCAACGAACGAGGAAATGTGTTTTTTTGTTTTGTTAAAAATGTCGTTGACTGCTGAAGCCATTACCGAGATGATGGAGCGGATTACCCTTTCGGTCGCTACTTATTTGAGGCAAGAATTCCAAGCTTCGTTAAGGGAGCTAAGACAGTCAGATTCGTCCGTCCAAAGGTCTGAAGAAGTTAGCGCCGTAGCCACTCAGCTAAGGCAAGAATTTCAAGCTTCGTTAATGGAGCTACAACAGCCAGGACCTTCCGTCCAAAGATATGAGGAAATCAACATCTCTACTCTTAGACAAAGTAGATTGTCAATATCTGAATTTTACGACGTGGTTGAAAAACAGCTGACCTCCATAACAAATAAAGCTATCATGCAATATGGAGACGATAGGGATGTTCTAAAGTCACTGAACGAAAAATATCGAAGCGACGCGTTGCGCATATTCGTTTCTGGGATCAAACGGCCAATCGGGGATATCCTCTTCGCGAGTCAACCAGCAGATCTACCATCAGCGTTAGCCCTCGCACAAGTACTGGAATCCAATAGGCAAAGGTACAATTTCGCTACAGCGTTCGCTAATTCTAATGTTAATAGGGAACAGGGCTTAAGAAAAAATCCACAATATAAAGTTGTCCACAAAGAGCAGGAAAATAAAAATCAACCTCCAGTCGAACCAATGGAAGTATATCCATCATTATCTGGATATAGGCAAAATTCTAAAAGGAATAGCAATTTTCGCTCAAAACCTTCTAACCACAATTTCTCAAGAAAACACCAGTTGAATTCATTTACAATGGGAAAACCCAAAACTAACAACGGTGTTAGGATTTTAGAATCGGGAGCATGCCTTCCTTATATTGAGCATGATTTGATCAACGGACGTAAAATTAAACTCCTTTTGGATACAGGAGCCGACAGGAATTACATTAAAAATCTTTCATTTTGAGTTGGCATATCAAGGATAAAAATGCTTTTAGTGTGCACTCTATCCAGGGGGAAACTCGCATTTAATCAAAATGCCAAATAAGTATTTTGGGTCAAATTTCTGACTTTTATATACTTCCCATAATAAACGATATCGATGGAATAATAGGTTACGCTTTTCTGAAGAAAATTAACGGAATTGTTGACTCTTCCAATAGCACTCTACGCTATAAAGATGGAATTAAAGAACTGGTTCTCGATACTAATTACCAAATAAATTTTCTTCAGAATATTGATCAGAATTGTATTCCCAAAAAGGTGCTAGATAAATTTCAAAAAATAAAGGCGGAAAATCGGGAAGTGTTTGCGGATCCAAGCAAGGCATTACCGTATAACACCAACGTGGTGGCTACAATAAAAACCACCACCAACGAACCAATTTATTCGAGAAGCTATCCGTACCAAATGACCGCAACGAAGTTTGTTAACTCAGAAGTAGAGTCAATGCTGCGCGATGGGTTAATAAGGAAAAGTTCGTCACCATACAACAACCCCATATGCGTAGTGAGTAAAAAAGGTGTAGATGAATTGAGTAACCCTAAACTTCGCCTCGTGGTAGATTTTCGGAAGCTCAATGAGAAAACCACCCTCGACAGATATCCTATCCCGGATACGTCCGTCATATTATCAAATCTGGGTAAATCAAGATATTACTCCACCATTGATTTGAAGTCTGGATTTCATCAAATTCTGTTAGCCGAGGATGATCGGAAAAAGACTGTCTTCTCAGTCAACAATGGCAAGTGCGAATATTGTCGTTTGCCATTTGGGTTAAAAAACGCTCCAAGTATTTTTCAGAGAGCAATTGATGACATATTACGTGACGACATAAGTGTCCGTTGTCATGTCTATATAGATGATGTCATAATCTTTTGCTCCGATACTGAGAGCCATTTAAAGGACATACAGATCGTAATAAAAAAACTTGTCGATGCAAACATGCGCATTTCGTTAGAAAAATGTAAAATTTTCAAATCAGAACTTGAGTTTTTGGGTTTCATCGTATCCGAGAACGGACTTAAGACAGCCCAGAACAAGGTGAGCGCTATTCTAAATTTTAAAGAGCCAAATTCCATCAAAGCCCTCAGATCGTTCCTAGAATTGTCGGGATATTACCGATGCTTCATACGCGATTATGCGAGAATAGCGAAGCCCTTGACTGAAATATTACGGGGAGAAAATGGTAATTTATTTATTTATTTATTTATATCAACACATTTAACAGAAAACTCCAATTATAAAATGTGGCAAAATAAAATAAAGAGTGTAAGGATGAAATAAGAACTTAATTTAATAAAATATTATTTAAAATTCGCTTATAAGCTACGAGACTGGAAGGAAAAGGACCAAGCGTGAGTCGATCATGAGTCCTCGGTAAACGGAGTAGAGGAGAATTAAAATAGACATCCGTCCGAGCGAAAGGCAAAACAAATAGATTGGTTGATCGAGAGGGTCTAGTGGATTGACGCAAGGAAATTAGATTATCGATGTTCACATCTATATAATTATGACACAGCTTGTAAAGAAAGCATTGATCCAGGTATGTCCTCCGCGATGCTAAAGATGGTATCTTAAATAGTGAAAGGCGTTCTTCATAGGACATATAAGGTATTTTAAATTTAAAAAGGAGTAAGCGGGTAAATTTACGCTGGACAGATTCCATAACGTAAATATGGGACTCAAAATAAGGGGACCAAATTTGGGAGGCATATTCCAGGATAGCACGAACGACACTCATAAACAAATGGACTGCAGAATGAGGGTTAACAAACATAAGGGAATGTCTCAACACAAATCCCGATAGCTTTGAGGCTCTGGCAACTATGTTATGAATGTGAGCGTCAAACCTAAGTTTGGGGTCGAAGGTGACACCTAGATCTTTTACTTGATCAACATTTCTTAGTGGGACGGAGTCAATAGAATACGCAAAGAAGACGGGTAAGAACTTAAGAGTGAAGGTCAATGAATTGCACTTCGGAATGTTAAGGGAGAGAGAATTTGCTTGACACCAAGAACTCAGTGAGTTAAGATCACATTGAAGAACTTTACAGTCTTCGAGCGTTCGAATCACTCTGAAAATCTTGAGGTCGTCAGCGTAAAGAAGACAGGAAGACTTAAATATTGAAGGAAGATCATTTATATAGAGTATAAAAAGGAGAGGACCAAGAATTGATCCTTGAGGAACACCTGACCGAGGATAAAAGGGAACAGAGCGTGAACCCAAAATAGAAACATGGGAAACCCTTGACGATAAATAGGAAAGCAGCCACGAAAGGAGGGGATCTGAGACACCAAAACGCACAAGCTTGCGATATAGTATGAGATGATCAATAGTGTCGAAAGCCTTAGAAAAATCGGTGTAAATGCAATCAACTTGTAAGTGACTATCCAGCCAAGCAGAAATGGTGTTGGAAAGCTCAAGTAAATTTGAAGTGGTGGAACGTTTAGGAAGGAAACCATGCTGCTCAGGTACAATAAGATGACCTAATGTAGAATAGAGATGAGTGTGAATTATACGCTCCAGGATTTTAGGGAAGGCCGATAAGAGAGAAATGGGACGATAGTTCGAAACGGAAGAAGGGTCACCAGATTTGAAAATTGGGATGATGTTGGCTGTTCCCCAACACTGAGAAAAAACACCAGAGGATAAGCTCAGATTAAAGATGAAGGCGAGAGGAGTACACAGGGAAGAGGATAAGGATTTAATGAAAAAATTAGGAATGCCATCAGGACCTGGACCAACATTCGGATCCAAGGAATCAATAACAGATTTCACCAAGAGAGGGTCAATAACTATGGACGATATCACCGAGTTTTGAAAACTCATGCTGGGAAAGAAGTATGAGGGCAAGGAAGATGAAAAAGTTGATGAAAAGTATGAGGCAAAGAGGTTGTTGATGTCAATAGGAGAAGAGGCATATCTATTGTCCCAATGCATGGAACTAGGAATAGATGAAGAGGATCGAAGGGATCTTATGTACGACCAGAACGGTTTAGGATGATTGGAGAGCAATGAGCTCTCAATGGAACCGTGGTAAGAGCGAATAGCTTGCTGTATCTTCTGCTTAGCAGTAGACCGAAGCTTTCGAAATGTTGATAGCGTTTCAAGAGTATTACACACTTTCATCTGTTTACGGGCTCTATCTTTCAGCTTGATAGCATCTAGAACCGATTTGGTGAGCCAAGGAGGATCCGTTTTTTTGGAGGGACGGTAAAGTGGAGTAAAGTGAGAGATAAGATTCGACAGAATTTTATAGAAATTGGCTACAGCATCGCCACAATTGAGACCAGAAAGAAGTTCAGTCCAGTCTTATGATGATAACTCAAGGGACAACGAAGCGTAGTCAGATTTATGGAAATTATAAGTAGGGGGAAAGTGAAAGGAACGAGGCCTGGAGATAGGTAGTGAAAGCGCAATATTGAAGGGGGGATGATGAAGATCGATAGGAACATAAGGAAATCCATTTGCAGACAGCGTAACAAGTTCAGGAGGTAGATTGGTTAAAGCAAGGTCTAATAAACGACCATTTATATTAAATATTGAATTGTATTGGAGTAGAGAAAAGTGGGAAAGAAATGAAGAAAAGAGAATGGAGAGTGCGTTTGAGGAATTAGTATTAGAAGATGGGCTACACGGCCACTCAACTGACGGACAGTTGAAGTCACCACAGATAACAAGACTAGGAGAGTGGTTGAGGGAGCAGATGAAGGTTGAGACTTCTTCAACAAAAAATTTCAAAAACAGATAAATGGGAGTTACAAGGGATGTAGACAGAGCCAACTAATATATGCGAATGCGATGAAGTTGACACCTTCACGAAGATACTTTCAACGGGAGGGGAAGGATTAAATTGAAGGTAAGGAGAAGACTGGAGAGACTTGCTAATAGCAACTAGAACGCCACCACCATCAGATTTAGGCGAACGAGAACAGTCACGATCACGACGGTAGAAAATATGTTCAGTAGAAAGTTCAGCGTTAGCAATTGAGCTATTTAACCAAGTCATATGATATTGTGATCCGAGAGAAAAGCAGAAGTTTTGAAATCCTCAAGCTTGGATCTTAGCCCACGAACATTTTGATAGTAAATATTAAGACTAGGAAGAGATCTAACGTTGGTTATAGTTGCCGGAGAGTTCATAGAGTTTGTGACTGTGCGATGCCGTATGATCCTTAGGCTACTACAGTGCTGGGGCTGTGCGGAGGCATTGAGCGAAGAAGAGGTACTTACTGCAGTGTACGATGAGAACGAGTAGGATGAAAATCCCGAGATCGTTGGGACGAGAAAGGTTTTACCAACGTACCTGGTGGCCAAAAATCAGTCCTTACTAATTGTTTCAGTTCGGGTGGAGCGGTGATCTTGAACGATGCAACAATCTTGTTGGGAATATTATCCTTTGTTAGCTTCCTACAATTTAAAAATGCAGGGACATATCCAAGCTTAGAGGAAATGAAAGCTTCTATGTCGTCCTTAGATGTAGGATATGCCAGTCGCGAAATAAAAATTTGCAGAGGAGGGACAACGACTCGCAACCCAGGACAGGCAGATGTAGCAGGAACAGCGGGAATGTTCAGCATCTCCGGTAAGTTGAGAGTAGGAGTAGTTGTTGTGTCACTATCTGTGCAATGGGTTTCAGCTGGAGCAACGACTCGCAACCCAGGACAGGCAGATGTAGCAGGAACAGCGGGAATGTTCAGCATCTCAATCTTCTTTTTCAGTTGCAGCTTAGTTTTGACCGGAGAAGTATTTAAACTTGGCGGCAAGGCTGTATCACCTGGACATTTCTTCGCACCGGATGTTGAACGTTGCTCGTAACATGCCAAAGAGTTCAAGGCCTTCAGTTCTGCCTGGGCGGCAGCTAATTTAGTCTGCATCACAGCAAAATCAGAGGCCAAAGTTTCGATGATAGACTGAGCCGATTTTAATTTGGAAGCGTAAGTTGCCATAGAACACTTACGGCAGTTTTCGCAGAACCAGTACACACCTGGAGTGTTGGAGAGATTCGAGGCAAAAGAGCCCAACATACCCACACATTTCGCATGGAAAGGAAGCTCACAAAAACCTCCACATATAATTAGTGGGGCTCTGTCCTCCTTCGCCAAACATGCCTTTGCCATACAGATTGACATTTGATCGAGATGGTTATTTATGGGTTGATGTGAATTTTCCTTTACCAATTTGGCAGAATATTAGCTCGAAAGCGCACTAGCTTTGCTATAAAAAACGCGTAATGACCGGGAAACTTTGGTTTTTATTGACAATATGTTCTTGTCTATTGACGATTCAGGTCATGAGAGTTTACCAAAGAAAAACAAAAGTGTTGGACACCAACGATAATCTCATGCCAACGTTTTCACTATTTCAGTTTGCAATTTTCACTTGGACAACTGTACAGTTGCAAATACAACGGATTAAAGTTTTAATATATTGACGAATCACAGTTAGATCCAATACAAAAATCGAATTGTTGACGGTAGCGTGCTCGAGTGCGAATTTCTCATCGACGGCAACGATCGACCGAAAAAAACGGAGTATTACAGATTCAAAAGCCGATTTCGATGCGCAGAAATTATAAAAGTTTCAGTCGGAGCAAGTCAGTAACACGTCTATGCGCGGCGGCGATCGATTCACGATGTAATGTAATGTAAGTTCAAGAAAATCAGAAAAATAGAAAATTACTCTATCAAAGGATGATAGGGAAGCTTTTAGTAAGATAAAACATATTTTAGCATCAGAAGATGTTACTTTAGGTTTTCCAGACTTTAGCAAGCCTTTCGAGCTCACAACGGATGCTTCATTAGTGGCCATTGATGCCGTGTTGTCCCAAGAGGAACCCCCAATTACATTTGTGTCACGAACACTTAGCACTGCAGAACATAACTATGCAACCAACGAGCGAGAAATGCTCGCTATTGTATGGGCATTACAGTCTCTGAGAAACTATCTCTATGGAGTAAATAACCTCAATATATACACCGATCATCAGCCACTGACATTTTCGATACCCGATCGAAATCCGAACACGAAGCTAAAACGTTGGAAAAGCTTCATAGAAGAATTTGCACCGGTAATTCATTACAAACCTGGGTCCGAAAATTTTGTCGCGGATGCACTGTCCCGCCAATATATTCAAAACTTTAGCGGTAATAATTGTTCTAGCGAGAACTGCACAAATAGCGAGATTTCACCTTCCCAAACCATAAGGTCAGTCCCGACACCTATAAATTGTTTCAAGAATCAAATTATTCTTACAATGGGCGAAAGAGCAAAATTGTGAAAAATTAGGCTATTTAATGGTTACTTACGTCATGAAATTCAATTTCCTGACTTCAACAGCTTATGTCCCAAATTGGAAAAAGTAGTTGATACCAAGGTAGTAAATGGCGTTCATTGTCCACTCGAAATTCTAGGGAAAGTACAAAAGGAAATTGTTCAACACTTTCCTTCAGCTCGTTTCAGGCATACTGAAAAACTATTCCTGGACTTAATTAATAAGAATGACCAGCTTGAAACGATTGCGTTGGAGCATAATAGAGCACATTGGCCATCCAAGGAAAATTATGCCCAAATACTCGACGCGTATTTCTTTCCAAACCTACGCAGCGATATAAAGAAATTCGTAGCAAACTGCATAATTTGTGCAGATTCCAAATACCAAAGGTACCCGAAAAGGCAAACACTGAAGCCTACTCCAATACCCAAACATCCAGGCGAAATACTGCACATGGATATCTATATCAAACAGAACCACTATTTCTTAACATGTGTGGACAAGTTTTCGAAATTTGCGCTAATAGAACAAATTGCCTCACGTTCTATAGTAGATCTGAAAATAGTAAATAGTAGAGCCTTCAGGGAGGGACAGATAATCTATGTAAAAACGAATAAGCGTTGCGGAAATAAAGTATCGAACAAGTACGATACAAAAGTAGTGCAAAAAGATCGAGGTACTGTAGTACTAGTAGATGGTAAGGAGGTACACAAGGACAACATCCGTTAATTTCACTCTTCCATAATTACACTACTCGCCACCGCCCACTGCAAAATTTTTGATTATACTCCCTCAAAGTACATAACCTAACCGATTCTGAAGTAATTGGGGCGGACAAAGTTAATTTAGGAAACATGTTTGGAGTATCCGACCAAAAGGAGTACTGGACGCGGATGCAAACGCAATATCTAGATTACTTAAATCATTAAGACTCGGTAGGCAAAAGCGGTCAATTGACTTCATCGGTTCTGTTATTAACTTATAGCTAGGACGCCAGATCATCACGATTTTCTTTTACTGGGCGAACGTCAATCTAGATTAATAGATGCAGAAAATCAGCAGGAATAAATTAAGAGCTAATTGGTAAAATAAACGAAATAACTAGTCATTTTAATTCAATGAAACAAATGATACTTATAATGCAAAATTCCCAAATTTATTCAAAACAATTCCATTTAGAAACCAAAGGGTCATATTACTGTTAATAAACGCTGTCTGCTCGGTTGCACTACCACAACTAAACATTGTTAATCCTGTTAAAAAAGGATGAATTACCTATAACGACTAATGAATTAATTGCATCATCAAATGTAAAAAGTTTTATAAGGAATAATATGTTTAAATTTATTATCAAAATACCACATATAAAAACGATTTGTTATAATAATAGTTTATATTAGATTTAAGAGACAAGTATGCTGCCGAACGTAAAAATGAAACATTTCCATTGTTCAACTGTAAAGAAGGCAAGATATACAAGCTTGCAAGCACGACCGTTTCGACAAATGCCTCTCGATGATATTCAATAGCAACGACGCCACATGTAAGACAACACCCTTCTACCAAATCGCTCCTATCGAATGAGTGGACGAAAATACAATCATTATAAATGACGAAACTGCCACGATCTCCGAGAAAACCAGAAACAGAATGCCACGGTTTACCCATTAATGAGCCCACAAACACCAAAAAAATTCCTACTCAACGTATTAGCACATTCACCTGCTTACTTTACGTATTTATCAAGTACATCTGCATAATTTGAACATCGAAAAGTATCGTTTGGAAGCGAACTCGGTAAACGAAATTTGTAAGCCAATGATTGTCACCCCGACTACCACACAGATCACGAGGTTCCACATGGAGAATAAAATCGAAAAGATCATAAACACCACTGGCTTCAATCGTCAACAGATTCGCGACGAATCAGTTTAAAGGGAGGGGTAGTAACAGCCACGCATAAAATGCAACATGTTTGCATTATTATAATAGCCATGCAAGATGTTTGCCGCATGCATTTAGAGTTCAGAACTGTGTATTTGAATTGGTAAGGATCTTGTTCAAACAACACATGGTGTGAAGTCGTTGTTGTTCAAACAACACATGGTGCGAACTCGTTGTTGTTCAACTGATTGTTTGAAGCAGACCACCCAAACACCATGTAATGGAATTTTCCGTCCACCCTGACCTGCGCGTCAGAAGGTTTCCTGGTGGATAATAGAATTAAGAAATTTAGTCTTAAGTTTGGATTAAACGAGATCATACGATCTCATAAACTTATAATTCATAGAGATTCATTTAAAACTTAATTTATACCATTCTGAGATTGATTACTACCAAATAAACGAATACAAAGCTGTTCTCTGCTGCATAAATGATAACAGAGGCGGTGGAATCGTAATTTACGTAAAAATAGTCTGCAATATGCAATAAAACATGAAAACATAAATTTTTCGACAATAATAATCGAGATACAAACAGACAAACAAACTCTTAATATATGAATCTTTTATAAATCTTCGGAAACTTTCTCTACTTTATTGAACATATAGATGACTTATACCCTATGCACAAATGACTTTTAACAGTAACAGACACCGAAATTTATTGATTAAAGGATGATGCACACTACCGAACATACATGGATACTTTAAAAGCTAATAATTTTGAAATATCAAACACAAAAACACCGACGAGGTTAATCTCAGTTACAATCTTAGACCACATAACTGCAAACAGTCAGTCGATTAAACGCAGCACCAACTACACTTTTGATAACTGGCCACGACCAGATCGTAGACTAATAAGATTAACAATTTAAGCACATAACATGACCAAAATGAAACCAAGTATGAAATATACAACTTATCTCAAAAAAGATAAAATTATTGGGACAACTAACCACCTACTTTAAAAGAAAAGTCGAGAACGTTTCCAGGATTTGTCCGGGATAATAGAGAAAGCTTAAGTTTCTGCCACGTTTACTTAATCCATCAGAACGAGGTGTAAAACATGGATTACTAAAAAAGTTATTACTGCCTTTAAGAAAATATATAAAGCATATAAACTGCTATTTAAGGATCCTTCCAGTTTTACAAAACAAAACCAATACAAAATAGTAAAAAACGAATGTAATAAAATAATACAAGAAGCAAAGCAACACTATTATACTATAAAGCTTGAGCAAAGCTCAAAAAACCAAAGCCAGTTTTAGAATCTAGTTGACGGTGTTTTAAGAAAAGTTGAAAAAAGTAAGACACACAATATCGACAAACTATCTCTCTCGAAGAAGATAATCCGTGAACTGGAGAAAATTACCAACGGCCTTAATCAACATTTCTCAAATAAAGAGTCATGAAATAGTAACGAAATTTTCGCCGATACTGACATTGTAATGAAATGTGCGTTTTTAGCGAACGATATCGCTACGAAAATTCAAGGCAACAAGACTTTCGTCTCATTGTCTAAATGGACGTTAAGTCTCAAAGACGAGGCAATAAACCCTTGTGTCGATTTGATTAGTTCGAGTTCGGCCTCTACCCAGCTAGAAGCTGGCCTGCCAGCAGCCATCACTACTCTAGCTAGGTCCCACACCCACAATCTCTGCTTTGCATTTAAGAGCAACCAGTAAAGAAGATTAAATAGACACTTTTGATTCTCTAAGAAACCATACTGCACCAGGTCCTGATGGAATCTCCGTTGATGACCACAAATTAATCAAAGAAAATATTGCGTCTCGTTAAATGAATAAATAAATGTATTAAGGAGGGAAGATTGCCGGGAAAGTTCAAAATCTCTGCAGAATCTCTGCAGTTATACCAATTTTTAAAGGGGGTGATGAAACTGACCCAGAAAATTACAGATCAAATTCACTCTTGAATTCCTTAAGTAAAATCCTCGAAAAATTGTAGATTACCGAATCAAAGAATTCTTATTGCAAAACGAAATCTTGGATAGAAACCAGTGCGGAGTCCAAGCGGGCAAAGGCACAACAGACGCCATTCCTGATGTAACTAGACTTGTAAATGAGTACTTTGATAGGCACCACCACGTTGCCATAATTTTTGTGGACTTTTCAACGTTGGGATGTGGAAATCTTCAAAAGATACCGATCAGCTCCTGCCTCTCGGCATGCCGGATTTCTATCAACTTAAACCTCTCCATCATATTTTGTAATTCTTCGTATTTAAAAATTTCAGTATATAGTACTTCCCAGACGATAAGAGTCGGTATAAGGGATATTACAGAATTTGTGAGTTTCCAAAAAAAATCCAAAATATTTATGCTCACCTCCTTTCCAAAATTTCCTACGGCATCTTGAACTGGAGCCAAGCTTCAATAGGTAACCTCTTGATCATCTCCAGACTAGTAACGAATACGTGTAAAACCATTTAAAATCTCACTATGCAAACTCCAACGAGCAAAGTTTACAAAACAGTCCAAGAATTGAATAATAATATTCAACCAGTACGCAAAAACAAATATCATATACTATATAAAAGAATATGTAATGTTAAATATTTCGGCCTCCTTTTCCCTTTTAACCGGGCTTGGGACACCCTTCGGCGAAATTAAGCCGAAAATAGTACCGTACACTGTTGCGACCGCAGCGTATTGACACTGTGGACACGGAAAATTTATTTGAACCTAGCCTTCGACCCCCTGTGAAGCGCAACGATGCCGGCTAAAGCTCAGCGCGTGGGTGTGGTTCTTTGGGAGATTAGGCTAGGCCCGTGTCGATCCAAATAACATGGACAAGGGATGGGAATCAGGATTGGGTGTTGGTAGTGAGCCTCAAGAAAAAAACAAACTCAGGCCATAATACGGTTAAAAGGAATATATATATATATTTCAAATAATTCAAAAAATAAAAAAAAAATAACATTATAATAAACTTATAAAATTACAAAAATATAATTCGAAATGATAACAAAAATTAAAACGATAATAAAGAAAATAATCGAAAAAATAATCATGATAAAAAGGAAATTATGGTAACTAAATAATAACAATAATAATAAAATTAATTATGATTGAAAGAAAATTATAAAATCAGAGTAATAATCCAAAAAATTGTAATTATGATTAAAAAAAGAAACTATAATAACAGAAGAAAAATAGGAAAAGAGAAAAAAACGAAAAGTGAAGTGGAGTCAACACACAAAAAAAATATCAACTTTACTCCAAATAGTTATTGATACTCAACTTACCCTGGCTGATGATAAGCGTTCTTCACCGCAGCAGCTAAAAATTTTGGTTAATCCAAAAAAATTTCAAAATAATAATGCATTTATCTTTTTACATTTCTGTTATGTTGCCTATACTTTCACTTTATCATTAATGCTTTCCTGTTAATTGTTAATTAACGAGATTTTCATGATGCAGTCCTTTTTCATAGAAGAAAAATTTATTGACTAAACATTTACACATTCCTGAGGTAACTACTGTCACAGACGGAATATGTATTTTCCTTGTCAGTTATCTTCGAGGTCCTTATTTATTTATTATTTTATTTACGGCTTGGCCTTTGCATGGAATTTATTAAATTTAGGTTTAGAATCATCAGTTCGTCAAAGGGTCATGCATTCATCCACTTAATTTACAGATGTGCGCAACACATTTAAGGGAGAAATTTTGAAATTTATATGTTTCCCAATTTTCGCGAGATTTTGCAATGAATGTTTATCTTTATAATTCGGCACCAAGCACTTAAAATATTGTCATTACTAGTGGACCAAGCGTCTACTCTCGATGACTCGGATCAAATTGGCTACGAAAAACCTGCGTGTCTTGCAAGAATTGCGATCCCAAGTAATACACGCAACAAAAACTCTTCCTTGGGATTATTAACCCAAAGTTCCATTGATCACGAACTGCTTGCTTGAATACATTGCAGACAAGATGCTCCAACCCTTGGTTCTGCACTCCATGCAGCCACACCATCCTTGGCTTGCTCGACATCTTCTTGATACCACGTTGCGAGCTCTCATCCGAAATCATCCAATCAACGGCATGTGACACGACACAGGATGATCAATCAACACTTCGAAACAGCGATCACGAACGACACGTACATTGGACTTCTCAATTTTAGCTAAAACCCACACGCCTTTTTACGCCTTCTTCAAATTGTTCGACCCCTTTTGGTTCAAGCTACGACCACTTTTCAAAATGTTCCGTCCATGTTCAGGTAATTGTTTGTTAGTAAAAATTAAAGTTTAAACATCTGAAGGAATTGGACCAGATATTCCGCCACGAAAACATACACCAAAAAAAATTCCACTCCTCAAGTCACAAAAGAAATTTCTTCTCCACAAATCGAAAAACTCGCCTTGCTTCATCCTCCTTCCACAACCAACTCCGGTACTTCAGTTTTTTACACTGCCCTCCCATCTTTTTGGGGTCGGGCGAAAAAGGTCCCGCTGGCTTCCAGTTGGATGCGGATTCCAGATTTTTTCTGGTTGCCAGGTTGCATCAACCCGCCACTTGGCATTGACCTTTCATCCGCATTCCAACTGAAAGCAGCAGCCCGAGCAGGGAAAAGATGGATTTAAAAAAAATGCGAGACCGCTCTTGGGATCGAACCGACCTCCTTACGGTTCCGAGACAGCGACGCTCCCTGAAGGCTACGGTCTGGTGATACAGAATAGGTGCATTTGTTCGAGCTAAAATTAAAGTGGCTTGTTGCAAGTTATTTGCAACAACACGCTCTGGTTTCATAAATAAGTCGAATAAAAATTAATATAGTTCTCGAAATATATCGACTAAATTTTAAGAATTTAATTTGCCTCAACATTGACTACGCCACTGTGCATTTTTTGACAGTACCAGCATTAAGTTTATACCAAGCAACTTCAAAACTACCAAATGCATCATTTATGAATGATATACACTCGGTAAAGGTGCGCAAACTTAAAATTCATAAATTTAGGATATACTAACATATGTCTAAGTCTATACCAAGCAACTTCAAAGTTACCAAATGCATCATTTCTGAATGAAATACACTCGGTAAACGAGTGCAAATTTAAAAAAAAAAATTTTTGGATATACTTACACATGAAAAGATACTCCTGCCGGCCGTGAACGCAATTCATTCACACAACAAGCTACAAAACACTTCATCGATAATTACACTTAATTCTCAGCTTTAAATTTGGTGTCTACACATTTTGTCGATAGTGTCAATCTTTGCTAATTCATAACACAAAATATTACGCAAGTTACTCTATCAAGTAAATATGAAGCCAAAATATTTGCGCGGAAGCCAAAATTCTCAAAATACTCGGCGTTTTGTGTGTACTGTCAAAGTGACATTCAGAGAAATTTGACACTCAAGGGTAAGACGTCAGCAGCAGAAAGTCGACCCAATCACATGTACGCATCTACACGAATATATATATATATATATATATATATATATATATATATATATATATATATATATATATATATATATATATATATATATACATATTGTTACGTTCGCCACGCAACGTGGTCGACCCACAACCCATAAGGGCAGAATCGGGGTCTGCCCTGTCCTTGAAGACCCCAAACCACCGTGCGGGTAAACGCTGTCCTGTTAAAAATTTATAATGTTAGATAGATAAATAAGTAGGTAGTAAGTTTGTTATGGAGAGTGTTCCGGACACCTTCACAGACCCTGCAGATAAGTTGCCAGCAATGACGGCAACAAACACCGATCACCCAATCGCGCAGCGGATCCAAGCCCAGGCCCCGCCCGGTCTACGATGCCCCAATGGAGTCCCCTATGCGCCAATGATACCCACAACCATTGGCACTGGCAATTCACCATGGTTAACGACCGCCACGAGTATTTCACCGCGCTCCAATCGCATCCCACAGCTTTCACAGCTTTTCCCCCGTGTCGAGACACAACCTCTGACCAAACCAGTTTCCCAAGCTTTTCAAAGCTGCGATGGGGTTAACTGCCCAGCTAAGTGGTATTCGACCTACGACACGGGAAAACGGGACAAGGCTTTTGAATAAATAGCATTGCGGGAGCAGCTGACAGGGCTTTTTACTTCGACCGCTGGTGTGGAAGCTGCGTGGTTCCTTTTAACTTTTTTTGTTTGGACGTCGGTCTTGGTTGATTGTGCAAACTGGTGGATCTTTTGGAAGAAAATCAGGGAAGCGGGAAGAGAAACTTACGCGTTGTAGAATGAGGAGAAGAGACGACGGAGTAAGCGGCGCACGTTCGGGTAGCAGCAGATAAAACCGGAGCGGCAGCATTAGGCTAAGAAGGAACCAATTGTGAGTAGACAATAAGTATAGATAGGAAATTTAGCCAGGTTTTGACGAAAATAAAATTTTGCCTTGAATTAATTTAAATTGGTGATTTTGTGAAGTGGCGAGGCGGAAGTCGCGTGTCCGGCTTGTGTTCCTTGTGCTCCCCTATTTGGTCGGTGGTTTTCGGGTCGTCGCAAATCCTTTTCCCGTTTCAGGGTTCGCGGACAGGGCAGTCCCGGCGCAGAAACGGGTGGCGCCCTTTATTTAAAAATATCTTTTCCCACACCCCTCTTCGCGGGTGAAGCCGGGTGGGATTGCCCAAACCGTGGCCAGGGTCGGCTACAGTGTAGTGGAGAACTTGTGAAAATTATAGCCGTAACAATATGTTCATGTGGTTTAATATGAACAAACATATATTTCACTGTAGGCTTAAAATTACTTTGCCTACTTTATAGTTTCGTCCGGCTAACGATTTTTGCTTTATGAAAAATGTTGAAATATGGAAGAAGATATGAAAGATGGTATGTCATATTCTGGAATAAATATTAAAGATTTGTTGTTGATTACTGTTTGTATGAAATTAAACATTTTCCTGCTGAGCGATTGGAGAAACTTTACAGCATAAAACTGCGTACCGCTCTCCGGATCCAAAAACCGGCTCATCAACAGCTACACCGTGGTGGATAAGGTGGGTGTGTTCCGAGTGGTGGACGGTTTCCGATACTTCTTTGGCCGGGAAGTGATAATGGAGGAGGAGGATAGGGAGGATAATATTAAAAAAATATTTAATACATTGAGAAAATATCAATTAAAGATACAAATTGACAAATGTTATTTCTTTTCTAAACAAACAGAATATCTAGGATATATTCTATTAACTGAGGCTATTAAACCGAACCCAAATAAAATCGAAATCATAAAAAATCTTTAAATACCAGATACAACGAAAAAATAAAGTGATTTTTAGATATAACCAGATACTACCAAAAATTCATCAAGGACTTTGCAAAAATTGCTCTTCCACTAACTGATAACCTAACAAAAGGAGAAACAATTAATAATGCAGATCCTAAATACAATGCACCTTTTGACAAACTAAAAAAAACATAAATATTAATTACCCAATTCTTCGTTATCCTGATTTTATTTAAAATTTCATTTTAACAACCGATGCATCTGATAAAGCAGTAGGCACAGTTTTATCCCAAAATGGACATCCTCTTTCCTTTGCAAGTCGAAGACTTTATGAACATGAGAGAAATTACTCAACTATACAATAGGAACTCTTATGACTCGTGTGGGCAACAAAATATATCAGACCGTACTTATTCGCAGTGAAATTTGATATTAGAACTGACCAAAGGCCTTTAGTTTGGCTTAAAAACTTAAAACAGCCTAATAGTAACGACGGAAGATACAACTAAATGTATAAAACTTTAACATAGAATACGTTAAAGGTAAAGACAATAAAGTCGCAGATTTTCTAAGTCGTATTGATGCAGACAATTATCAAATAAATGCATTAACTACAAATACGGAATATGAAACCATAAAAGAAAATGCAACAATTCATTCGGTTGAAGAAGATCAGAAAAATCTTATACCTATTAAAAAAGGTATCGTAAATCTTTATAAAATTCAAATAATAATTGTCAGCAAAAACAGAAAAAAACTAAAATGATAAACAAAAGTAGAAAAAATATGCATCGACGAAACTGACTTGAACAGCAAAGATATAATCATTGACATATTAAGGAGATACACTCCAGAAAACGGAATTGTAGGCGTATTTTGTGAACTAAACGATTCTAAATGGAACAAATTTTAATTAATAATTACCAGCCTGTACTCTAACAATAATAATCTACGTTTTATAAAATCTAGCAATTATGCTTTTGATCTAATAAGTGAAGATCAATGTTTTGAAAAAATGAAAGAAGTACATACAAAAAGCAATCATCGTGGTGTACTTGAAAACTATGAAGAAATCAAAAATAAATATTACTTAAATTACTTAAATAATTGTGAAATATGTAATCGTGTTAAATATACAGTATTAACGAAACTTCATCATAGTAGTCTACTATAGCTGTCGAAAAACAAACAACAATAAAACAAAAATATAAATTGTTCTGCCTTCAGTGGATAAATATAATCGGTTCTGAATTGTTCTGTTTTCTGTATAAAATAAGAGTAAATTTTTTGCAAATAAAAAAAGGAATGAACTGCTTATTATTCGAATAGTTCCGCAAACCCTAGAATAAATACGATACAGGGTTTTGCCAAAGAACACGAAAAAATACATGGTCCTTCGAGCCGGATATAACCCGAGAAAACGTACATTCATCATATTTGGGAAAAGGTTCTACATCAATAACAAGCGAGCAGAGGCAGTACGTGGATCTAAAGACTCCATCAAGGTCAAAGGAGCTACGCCGATATCAACTGTTACGTGAATCTAAAGACTCCATCAAGGTCAGAGGAGCTACGCCGATATCAGCTGTTACGTGGGTCTAAAGACTCCATCGAGGTCAACAAAGGGGTTACGCCAAAATCGACGAAGTACAGTTCATCATTCAACGCTACAACCAGATAAGTTTGAAGTGCTCTCCATTCCATATCCCTCTCTCCAATCCCAAATCCCTAACAGAATAACAATTTTTTTCAATTCGGTCATAGATTTAATCTAATTCAGATAGGATCTAATTATTAAAATAAATTTCAAATAGCGTCAATAATGACAAACACTGAGGAATTGTCCCAATTATAGAAACAAAGAGCTGTCCTCAAGACCAAGCTCACTAAATTTATAAACTTTATAGATAACCCGCAAAATAGAAATAAATTAACGGAAATCAAGTTACGCGTAGAAAAATTCGATTCTATTTTAAATGAGTTTGAAGTGATACAAACAAACATAGATGCAATAGCAACCGAGACGTTAAATGAATTCGATGATTTTGAAACTCTTTATTATGCAACGATAAGTTGGGCTCGATATATGTTTAAACCGAATGCTTCTTCGGAGTCAAACATGAACGCGAACAATAACCCAAACAGCATTCGTTTACCGAAAATAGAATTGTTAACCTTTGACGGAAAATACGATAGCTAGACTTTTATAATTCGTTTAAATCGATGGTTGACAAAATAATAGTCTTTCTAATATTCAAAAATTACACTATTTAAGATCATCTTTGAAAGAAGAGGCAGTCTTTGTTATCAACGCGTTAGAATCCACTCCAGAAAATTATGCTATCGCATGGAAATTAGTAAATGAGCGTTTTAACAAGAAAAGAGTAATCATTCAGAATCACGTGAAAATATTAATGGAATTAAGCAGTATTTTAAGACAGTCTGCAGATGAGTTGAGAAAATTATTAGACGCGATACGAACTCAACTACGCGCATTAAAATCATTGAAAGAACCCGTCGACAAATGGGACACATTATTAATTTATACGATTACCTCGAATGCAGACAGATATACGCATAAAGAATGGGAAAAATCGCTGTCAGGAACCGAAATGCCCACTATGGAGGAGTTTATGAACTTCTTAGAACAGCGGTATCAGATATTGCAGGTCGCGGCGATAAATACAAGCAAGACATATAGTACGAATATACAAGCCAAAACGCGAAACCATTCGAATAAAACACAAACATTCACAGCAACGCAAAAATTAACAACATACATTATTTGCAATAGGACTCATAAACTATTCGGTTGCGAGATTTTTAAAGGAATGGGAGTTAAGGATCGCGCTGAAAAGATAAAATCCGCGCATTTATGTTTTAATTGTTTTCACTCCGGGCATAGAAATGACGAATGTAAATGGTCAGGATGTAAAAAATGTGGTAAACCAATTAGAAACGCGCCTAAAATATTCAAGTAGAGCAGAAATACATTCAAAATACAATGATTACCATGAATCGAATTTCTTGTTTTACCACGAATATGTAATTATGTACCCAATCAATTAATCGATAAGCAAACTTTAATAATACCTCAAAAAATAAACCTGGCCGTCCCACAATTTTCTGAGCCTAAGGAAATCGATGCTTTGTTAGGAGTAGAATTATTTTATGACCTATTATGCGTAGGTCAAATCCCAATACCAGGTCATAAAGCTCGATTACATAAAACGAAATTAGGTTGGATTATTTCCGGAAGGGTAGGCAATTCTGAAAAATTAATAAATAAAAATAATTGTATGCTAACGTTGAATTCATTGCATAGAAGCATGGCTTAATTTTGGGAAATTAAAGAAATAGAAAATAAAACGGTTTTATCAGAAGAGCAATTTCAAGTCGAAGAACATTTTAAACAAAATACAAAACGTGACCCAGCCACTGGGCGATACATTGTTCGATTGCCATTTAATGAAAAAATATTAAACTTAGGAGAATCCCGCAGACAAGCAGAACGACAATTTTATTCATTAGAACGAAAATTAGATAAAAATCTTGAATTAAAAACACAATACATCAAAAATATGCGCGAAGCTTTTACATTGGGACACATGGTAGAAATTAATGCACGCGAAAAAGAGAAAGAATATTTTTTTTGCCACATCATCCTGTAGTGAAGGAATTGAATTTGACCATTAAAGTTAGAATAGTGTATAACGCAGCAGCAAAAACAAGCAAAGGCATCTCTTTGAATGGCTGCCGAATGGTAGGCGCGGTGGTTCAGAGTACCAGCTTTGACAATTCCGGACAAACCAAATTGTCATGTTATCGGACATTGAAAAAATGTACAAGCAGATTCGCTTAGATGAGCGAGACGCACAATATCAACTTGTTTAATGGCGTGAAAACCAGACCAAGGAATTAAAAACCTTTGTAATACCGGTTGTTTTATTCGGCAGTGCATCGGCACCACATTCAGCAACTCGCGTATTAAATCAATTAGCAGACGATGAAAAAACTCGATTTCCCAAAGCGAGTAAAATATTAAAACGGGATTGCTATGTTGATGACGTCATGACAGAAACTGATAACGTTGAAGGTGCGAAAAACCTACGAGATGAATTAATGGAGATCACAAAAGCAGGAGGATTTACGTTAAGAAAATGGGTGTCCAGTAATACAAAAGTAGTAGAGTCAATATCTAATAGATCATCTAACGTAACCATGTTAACGAATAATAATGCGGAAATGAAAGCATTAGGAGTTCAGTGGGACAGTCTAAATGATATAATTACCTATAAAATCACGGAAGAACTCGATCCGAAAATCACACAACGAAGCGTATTATCAAATATTGCTCGATTATACGATCCGATAGGTTTATTAGGCCCAGTAGTAGTAAGTGCAAAAATTTTAATGCAAAGTTTATGGCAATGTAACGCAGGTTGGGATGAATCATTGCCGAAAAATATTCACACATCATGGGTTAGTTTGAAAGGTCAACTTATAATGCTAACGGGGATTGAATTTGATAGAAAACAATAATAAATAATGAAATTCGTACCGAAATTCACGGGTTTTGCGACGCAAATGAAAAGGCATATGGTGCCTGCATATATATACGATCAATCGACAACAAACGCAAGATCTTCACAAACTTATTGTGTTCAAAAAATCGAATCGCTCCGTTAAAAACGATATCATTACCAAAGATAGAATTATGCGACGCGTTATTACTCTCACGCTTAATAAAAACGGTTTTAAACGTTATTTGTAAAAGAATTGATGAAGTATATTTATGGTCAGACTCGTCTATAACCTTACAATGGATTAAAACTGAGCCATATTTACTAAAGACCTTTGTTGCGAATAGGGTCTCAGGGATTAGGAATGTCACAAGGACAATGCGGTGGAGACACGTGCCTTCACAAGAAAACATAACCGATGTTCTGTCACGTGGTCAATCACCTGCCAAATTTGTAGAAAATGAACAGTGGAGAATAGGCCCACAATGGTTAAGGAAAGATCCATCAAAATGGCCTAATAGCCCTATGCATTTAGGCCCGTTATGCGAACTGAGGCCCACTCACACTTTGGCAACAACAATAAATCAGAATCCTTTGTTAAACAAATATTCGACAATTAGTAAGTTAAAACGAGTTGTAGCCTATGTGCTGCGCTACAAGAATAATCTCAACAAAATCAAAACTAAGTTAGTTGGACATTTAACGACACGCGAGCTTAATACCGCATTAATAGAAATATTAAAGGAAACCCAAAAAGAAAACCGATATAGCACGACTTGCAGAAAACAAACTCATAAATTCAAATAGCGAATTACGCGCAATGAATCCATTCTTAGACAGCGACGGACTCATTCGAGTCGGCGGACGGTTGAGAAACTCGATCTTGTTATATTCGGTGAAGTATCCTATTCTTTTACCAAAAAACCATCACATTACAGAGCTTATAGTACGCGAGCAGCACTTATTGAGTTTGCATAGTGGAACTCAAGTAGCTTTGAATGCAGTACGATTGAAATACTGGCCTATTAGTGGTAAAAATACAGTTAAAATGATTATAAGAAAATGCGAAACGTGCTTTCGAGTAGAACCAACCGATTATTCATATTTTATGGATGACCTCCCCCGCAACAGAGTCACTCAAACGCGTCCATTTTTGAATACTGGAGTCGATTATTGTGGTCCATTTTATATAAAAGAAAAGAAGTTTCAAAATCGCGTAAAATTAAAAATATATGCATCTATATTGTATGTTTTGCAACTTAGGCTGTTCACATTGAACTGGTGAAAGACTTACCGACGGATTCATTTATAGGTTGCTTAGAGAATTTAATAAAATTGATTCAATCAAAGAATCACAACGACGTAATAAATACATTTTTGTTAAATCAGGGTATAAACTGACATTTTATACCTCCTCGATCACAGCACTTTGGCGGACTTTGGGAAGCGGCAGTAAAGTCATTCAATCATCATTATTATAGAATAATAGGCGATAAATTATTTACATATGAAGAATTAGAAACTTACACGACTGCAATGGAGGCAATTTTCAATTCTCGTCCTATTACTCCTTTATCTGAAGACCCAAACGACCTCCGGGCCCTCACTCCTGCTGCTTTCCTTATAGGAGATACATTCACAAGCAAACCTGAGTTAAATTTAATGAACGAACCTATTAATCGTCTATCTAATTGGCAACATATCCAGAATATGAAACAAAGTTTTTGGAAGCGATGGTTTAAGGAATATTTAAACCAACTAAATACTAGATCAAAATGGCAACTGCAAACACCAGACGAAATTAAGATTGGCACCCTAGTTCTACTGAAGGAGGACAACACACCGCCACTGCATTGGCCTCTTGGACGAATCATCGAGATGCACCCTGGTGAAGATGGCAGAACACGAGTAGTGACGGTAAAGTCACGCTCAAGAATTTACAAGCGTTGTATCACGCGTGTGGCACTAGATTGGTTATGGATTATAGAAGATTTCATTCTCTTACACCTCTAATTATGTTTTCATTTGTTAAACGTACTCCGTTCACGGCAGACGGGATGTTCAGTATTAACGAAACTTAATCATAGTAGTCTAGCTATAGCTGTCGGAAAAAATAACTGTTCAGTATTAACAAAACTTAATCATAGTAGTCTACTATAGCTGTCGAAAAACAAACAACAATAAAACAAAAATATAAATTGTTCTGCCTTCAGTGGATAAATATAATCGGTTCTGAATTGTTATGTTTTCTGTATAAAAATCAAAGTAAATTTTTTGCAAAGAAAAAAAAAAAATGAAATGAACTGCTTATTATTCGAGTAGTTCCGCAAACCCTGGAATAAATACGATACAGGGTTTTGCCAAAGAACACGAAATAATACACTAAATATGATCGAAATCCAGTTAAAGCAGAATTTAAACTTTCCGGAACAATTAATGATATTAATAAAATCATACATATTGATATATTTCTTATTGGCAAGAAACAATTCTTCACAGCTATCGATAAGTTTTCTAGGCACCTCTACACTAAAGAAACGCTAAATCGAAATGCAATTACATTCATTAGCCTTTTGAGAGAAAGAAACGCAGTTCTAGGTAAACCTTACAAAATAATCACTTATTATGAAATGAAAAAAAGAATTTCGACATTATCAATTAAAAATAGAAAATTTACAATAGGATAATATAAACAATTTGAAACGAATTGATGAAATAGAATTTCAACATGAAATAAATTCAATCATATCTGGATCACTCATAACGTTACTAATAACAATAATAATTGTATTATCTTTAATATTTCTGTATTCTAAATACTGTAAGAATCGAAAAACAGTTCATATAAATGTAAAAAAACCGAACGAAAATATGGAATTACCTATAATAAAAATTGTTGACGACAACAAAGAACTTATAGATGGAGAAGTTACAATAGAAAAACAAGCAAACAACTTAAGTTTCTTCTAAACATCCGTTTGCTAAAGTCAACATCATTCGTTAACATAAACTAGCCGAAATCATAATTTTATTATGATTCATAATTTTCACTAATTGTTTACACAGTTGCATCCATTATGATTCATAACTTCCACTGAATGTAGATTATGCTGACAAAGCTTTAGTATCCAATTTAATTTAATGCTGATCAGCTTATCTTTTATTTCCCACAGCCAAAATTGCAACTAAGCAATTTTGGGTTTTTTGTCTTCAACCATATAAATACGTATTGATCATCTAGATCAAGTTAGTTATTATTCAATTGTCAAGAGTTGTTGGTCAGTTGTTGCCATAAGTTATTATTCAGATATTGATCAGATCACAAGTCAATCAGTTGTCAGTCATCAATAATTATTATTAGTTAGACAAATCAATTGTCATTAGTTCAAGTGAAATAACGTGTTCATAATAAAAATTAATTACAGTGTTTCATTCAAAAATCAAGTGTGGTAACTACAATTTTTTTGTAATTTAATATTGCAAGAAATATAACTCGCGCGAGCTTGAAAACGAATGTCAGAGCGCTCTCTCTGATAGGAGGGGGGAATTTAGGCATGTTTTGTCTCAAGTCGACTTTCATAGCTCGGAATGTCCGTGTTATATATTCTTTATGCTATGACCTCCAATAATTTATAGTCTGGTCTGGTGGAATTCGTGGATTGTGTGTGCGGGAATGTGATTGATATGAGAACTTCCAACTTTGTTACAATCAATCTGTCCTACGTATGCTTACAGGTACATCAGAAGTGTGTTTTACATTGAATTTTAATTCTCATTTAGCAATTCCTATCAATTGACCAATGAATGTTTCTTTATCAAAAAATATAAGAGCAGTTGACTTCATTTCACTTTTGAGAATGTTATTAATAGCACGTGTTGAAGCATTTGTTTCTTTTATCAGTGGTCTTCGCTAGATCTTTGTGTAGATAGTTTGTAATATCATCAATTTCGTACGATCCAATGGGTATTTCTTTAACGTGCTTTCCAATGTGCGATGAATTATTTTTTCATCCACGCTAGGTATAAAATTATATATTTGAAAATCAACAAGTCCGCACACTTGGCAACTTATAAGTCGGTAGGTGGAAAATATTCAGTTGTAAGAATGGATGCATTTTCAGTAAGTTATTGTTAGTGCCATAGCAGTATATAGAACAGTGATTGATTTTTAGTTCCTTAAAGTATTTATTTATATGAATGCACTGCCCTTGGACTCTGAATGTTGGCATGTTTTTTTCGCGCAAGTTATAGCCGGATTATTTGTTAAGTCCAAAAAAAAAATTAAGTTGAAATTGTTCCTAACGTGGAACTTTTAAATAAAACTCGAAAGGTTTTCACGGAATAATGACTTTATTACAACTGATCTTAACCGAACTGAATCGCAACTGAAGACTGCTTTCAAGACTATCTTACATTCCTATATATAGGCTTGGAATCGCCAAAACAATCTTCGTCTTATTTGCATATTCCCACAATAAGAGTATGTGCTAAGTGTGCAATATCAAGCAGCAGATATGAGATTGATTGGTTGGTTGGTTGTAGTGGCAGCCCCCTTTGTCAAAAGGCGGCTCACTCAGGCCAAGATAGGCCCATTGTGATACCACATTTTAATAGGGAGCGGCACTAAAACCTGTGCGATGACGAGAACCATTTCAATTCTCGTATGAATCCGGCTATGCGGCTAATGTTCAAATCAGCTACTTCCGTGAGGCTGTCCAGGAAGGGTGAGCCTAAGGTTTTCATGCGTTTCCTGGATAGTGCTGGGCATTCACACAGAAAATGTTTGATCGTTTCCTCCTCCTCCTCCGATCTGCAGATGCGGCCGAAATCGTGGAAAGGGGCACCCAGTCTTTCTGCGTGTCTGCCAATGAGACAATGCCCCGTCAGCACGGATACGATGAAACTTAGTGTTTCACGGCTCATGTTGAGAAGCTGCTTGGTGCGCTTTGAGCTTAGTGTGTGCCAAGTTTGCCTGGTTGTCCTGCAGGTTTCTTCCAGCAGCCAGGCCCTATTTGCAGCCTCTGTATAGTACTGCTTGAAACTTAGCTTGACGGAGGCCAACGGATGGCCGACTTGGGGTGTAAGTGTATAATCCTGGAGCTCAGTGCCAGCTCTAGCTAGGGCATCAGCTTCGCAGTTCCCAGGTATATCACTGTGACCCGGCACCCAGCAAAGAATCACTTCACAGTGAAGCGACATCGCGTTCAGTAGTGTGCGACATTCCATTACAATTTTGGATGAGGTATACACGTTGGATAATGATTGGATAGCAGCTTGACTGTCGGAGAAAATGTTGAGATTTCTTATAGAAATTTTCTGATTTCTCAGCCAGTCCACTGCCTTATGTATTGCGATGACCTCTGCCTGAAAAACACTGCAGTGATCTGGTAGCCGGAAGGATAGTCTCAGACCTAGCTGTTCGGAGTAAACGCCACAGCCAACTTTTCCATCCATTTTTGGTCCATCAGTGTAGATGTCGACAGATTCTTGTATCCTATTTCCTTCCATGATCCAGTCATCTCTGCTAGGGATGACGGACTTGAAACTGTGGTGGAAGCAGGGAATCGGAGGAGTGAGGTCTACTTTCTCTGGCGTTGGTCCATCCCTCCGTAATATGGTGGAGTGGCCGATATTCCCATCACGCCAGAGATTTAGAGCTTTCAATCGAATAGCAGAGCACTTGGCCTGCTGTTTCGCTAGGAGCCCTGTCGGTAGCCAATTTAATAGCATAAACAATGCCTTTGTCGGGGTAGTGCGCATAGCCCCGGTGATTGCAATAGCTGCAGTCCTCCTGACCCTGTTAACCAGGTTCGCGTTGGATGTTTTTGCCATCGCTGGCCACCAAATAACCACGCCATACAGAAGGATTGGTTCCACTATCGCTGTATAGAGCCATGATACAGTTTTGGGTTTCAGTTCCCCTCTTTTCCCAATAGCTCTTTTGCAGCAGTAGATTGCGCATGCCGCTTTACACGCTCTTTCCACTATGTTTGCTTTCCATGCGAGTTTGGAGTCTAAGATCAGACCTAAATATTTGACCTGATGAGATGGATTGAGACTTGTCTCACCAAGTTTAGGTGGAGCAAATCGTGGAATTTTGTATCTTCTCGTGAAGAGCACAAGTTCCGTTTTCTGCGGATTTATCTTTAGACCGCACTCTTCGCTCCATTTGGTAAGAATACCTAGGGCAATGTTTAGTCTTTCAGATAGTGTGTTGACGAATTTGCCTGATATCGCTATTGCAACATCAGTTGTTTCTATTGTTGACAGGAGTTTGTCCACCACTAAGTTCCATTGAAGGGGTGATAGCACCCCACCTTGCGGGGTACCTCTGCACGTCCGCCTTCTTAGGATGCTGTCTCCTAGTGAGGAGTTGATGCTCCTGCTGCTTAGTAGTTGCACGATAAACTTAATCAGGTTATCATCCACATTATTATTCTTGAGTGCCTTCTCAAAAGCCTTATGGCTGACGTTGTTGAATGCACCTTCGATGTCTAGAAAAACCGCCTGCGTATATTCTTTGACGCTTAGCGATTTTTCGATGTAGCTGGTGAGCGAGTGAAGAGCTGTTTCAACCGATCTCCCTTTTGTGTATGCGTGCTGCGCATTAGAGAGTGGTTGCAGAGTAGCTCTCAAATGAATCTCTATCAGCCGTTCCAGAGTTTTCAGCAGAAAAGAGGTGAGGCTGATAGGTCTGTAGTCTTTAGGTGAGGAGTGGAATGTCTTGCCCGCTTTGGGTATGAAGACTATTTTAGCTTCTTTACACCGCTGTGGAATATAAGCCATCCGTAGACACGCCTTAAAGATGGCTTTTAGCCACGGTAGCGCTGTATTGATTCCCTGCTGGATCTCAACAGGTGAGATGTTGTCCATCCCAGGGGATTTAAATGGTTGAAATGAGCTGATTGCCCAGCGTAGGAGCCTGTCGTCTACAGGCACAGCGGTTGACAGGCAGTTCGGGGACGTATGTGGATCAGCTTTGTCAGCCACATCCTCACTGCCCGGGAAGTGCGTGTCCATGAGAATGGCTAGCGTCTCGGAGCTGGATTTGGTCCAGGTCCCATTCGCGTCCTTGATAGACCCCATAAATAAGAGCGTGGTGGTCATAGTTTTTTGCAGACGACTGACATCCTTGGAGTGTTCTATTTCTGCACAGAAACTTCTCCACGAGGTGCGGTTTGCTTTTCTGATGGAGCTTTTAAACTCCTTAAGTTTTAATTTATAAATTTTAATTTATAAATTCAAAAAGTGACTCACCCCTTTTGTTTGTATCGGTGCTACCCCAAACGCAGTGATGGGCATTGGCGTCCGCCCCGATGACTAGTTGGATGCCCCGTGCAGTGGCTTCTATGAAGATCCTCTGCAGGTTGATGGCAGGTGGCAGAACATCGTGTGCCATATAGCAGGAGACAGCCCAAAGGGGTTTGGACTGCCTTTCCACTGCTATGTCAATGGTGTCCTGGTCACTGAAATTGTACAAGGTTAGAAACTTCAAGCCTTCCTTGATTATTATGCAAGCTCTCGGTTTACCTGTTGTGTAGAGGGATACTGTTTTGTATCCCTTCGTATTGAGCCCGCAAACCTGGTTGCCAACAACCCAAGGTTCCTGGGCCAATATTAGCTCCTCTCCTTTTTGGGCCAGGTGGAGGAGCAGTGCGGCGGATGCCGCCTTAGAATGATGGAGGTGTATCTGTAAAAACCTCAGCATCATGACACAATGTTTTTCTCCGCCTCCTCATCAGATAAGGACATCTCCTCCTCGACCAGGTCGAGGGTTTGGAGAAGGTCCCCAGCCAACTCCGTGGTGGAGGTGGTGCTTCTTCCGTCATCGGAGAGAAGATCTGACTCGGAGAGGTCCACGGTCGGGTCTGCTGATGCTTCTACAGTCACCTTGCTCCCACTCTCTTTACACGGTTCCCGTACTGCCTTCCCAGTACGGTCATTGCGATATACTAACAGGGTGATAGCCGAGAAACCGTAGCTTATCACCCCGCCCTTCGACTCCAATGGAGCTAACGCCTCCTCGTTAAGGATTATGAGGGCCTCTTGCTGTCCATTGCTGGGCTCTCTAACCTTGGCTACCTTCCAGTTGTCCACCGGAAGATCGGCATTGCTGAGCTTGATAGGCTCAACAATTTCCTCCGGTGTGGATGGCTCCGCCGGTATCCATGCCCTGGATCGAGGCCGACTCGGGATGTCTTCCCTGGAGACAGCTTCTAGCTTTGCTCCGGGCCAGACTTCTCCCAGTCTGCTTAAAGCGTGCTTATATAGATCCGCTGAACGTTGATCCGTGCAGGCTATCAGCTATATGAGCAGATATGAGATGCGGATATTGCATTTTTGTTTATCAAAGAATTTTTAATTAAATTTGTTGGTCTGCATCTGATATGATATGTAACATTGTATTATTTGTATCAGAATATGATATGAAGAATGGAACATTGTATCGTTCGTATCAGGATATGATATGAAGAATACAACATTGTATTGATATAATATATATGTTATTCGGAAATGGTTTTGGAGAATTTGGTAGTAATGCTATTGTCTATGTTATGTGTAACTCTTCCCTCCTTATGTTCAGCGTTGTCCTCAACGTTACTTATGTTGGGCATTTCGATATCATTAGTTTTATTATTTTTTACGTTAATTTTTATGGTTTGACGATTCTTACAGAAGAAGTATAATACAATTATAAAAATGAGTATAATAATGGTAAGTATCAAAATAGATCCAGTGGCTATAGTATTTCTTTTACTAAGGTATTTTTTTTCTTCAAATTTTTCTATATTTTTGATATTTTCTACTTGTAGATCTTCAAAATAAAGTTTATAATTATATTCTGATAGTCTTTTATTGGTTCTAACTTTAAAACTTGTTGAAACTCTTTCACTTCATTTTTAAATAATTTTCCTTCAATTTCTATTTTACAATTACTGAATCTAATAATATATATTCCTTTAAGTCTATACGTTTTTTTCGTCACAATTCTGATTTATTCTATCGTTTATATTTACAACTAATAACAAACCTTTTTCTATTTCTTCTGTTTTATTCTCATTACTTATTTTAATAATACAATTTATGTTAGAGCAGGGTAATTCATTTTTTAACAATTTTGCTCGTTTTTGAATTTCAAAATATCGTCCATTGTATAACACTGTTTCCTTTATGTCTATGGTTAATGTTTCTGAATTTACATTAGGTATTTGTTTAACATAGTATGATAATAAAGGTGCGGTTAAAATAGGTACATTGATGATAAAAGTTATGGTTCCTTCTTTAATTAATACACTAATCGTGATTTCTTTGAGTTCATCAACGGATAGGTCATGGGAATCAATTTCATCATATGTAAGTATGTATCTGGTCATAATACCTGTTTTCGCGGAATTTACATTGTCAATTATTTTTTCTAATTCGTCTTTTATAGGATCAAGATTATGGTTTACTTGGACAGTAGTTAATATTTTGTTTATTTGTTTAGTACTGTTAATTAAATCGGTCGCGAGTTGATTATATAATTTATTAGTTTGATTTATGTTTGATATTATTTTATCGAGGTTATTTTGGAAAGCGTTATTAACTAGTATTTGTTTATTCATAGATTCTATTAGTGCATGATTATTAGTGTCGATTATTTTTAAATGTTCCATTATCTCTTCGTAATCTTCGTTATCCATAAGTCCAAATAAGAATTTTTAAACGTTAACTACGGGGTTAATTAATCCCTTTTTGTGTCGGTTCGACGGAATGGATCTTTTTTCGTAATTAGTAGATATATTTTTCAAAGCCGTTCTGTTATGTTTTCTTTGTTTAGGTTTATTAATTTTCATTGAAATATCTTTCGCGTTTTCCTGATCAAAATGTAATAGTATTAATACTCCTTTTATTGTTTTGATAGTTTTTAAAGTATATGAGTCTGGTTCAATTTATTTAGTGATTTTTGCTAAAGCGGTTTCGTATTGTTTTAAATCTATTCTATGGTAAATTCTTTTATAATCTCTAATAAGTCTTACTGGTTCCTTTTTTATTAAGATGATTCCGGTTTCAGTATGTATTTTCTCTACTGTTATTTCTGCCTGAATTGTTGGTAGTATTATTAGGGTTATGAGTATGACTAAGGATTTCAAAATCGGGTGTCTCCTAGTTTGTCGATAAAAGGTCTGTAAATTAAAATGTATATCTTATTAGTTTATAGGTTTGTCGTAAATAGTTTTTGTTAGTTTAGGTTATTAGTCTTCCTTTTGCTTTTTTTAACATCATTTTCTTT
Source organism: Oxycera nigricornis (assembly GCA_963942545.1). Taxonomy (NCBI): domain Eukaryota; kingdom Metazoa; phylum Arthropoda; class Insecta; order Diptera; family Stratiomyidae; genus Oxycera; species Oxycera nigricornis. Next base: position 38,288,439 of record OZ012661.1, on the reverse strand, counting down.
CGAAAATATGGCATGTCTTCTTGTGTGAAATCTAATTGATGATTTCTGGTAATATACTCAGCTATTGTACAACTAAATATACCACAATCGTATGAATTACTTTGCATTGGAGTGTTTGCTACATTTGTTTTGGTAAATGTTCCTATATTGAAGTTATTTATTTCCTTAGATTCTGCTTCTTTTTCTAAATACTCTGCTAACACGTCTAAAAGATGCGTATTTGGTTTTCTAAATGAATCGTAGTAATTAATAGTTTTTTCTCTAAGATTTACGACGGTTATGCACCAATGTGTTTGGTTTGTATGAACTGGAATTAGTAAGATGTCGTATGAGAAAATATTTATTTTGCGAGTCCATTTCTTGACTGCTTCGTATCCTGATTGTAGGAGCCGTATAGTAAAGAATGTGTCGAATACGTACACTTTTGGTAAATTTTTCGGTTGATTCAGATCACTGCGTTCCTTAATTAGGTTCATATAAAAATTTATAATTTGATCATCTAGCCATTCATTTTGTTCAATAGTTTTTATTTCCTTTTTTGTTATATTTAAGCCGTATTTTGATATAATAATTTCGTTTGGAGATCCTTCTTGTGTTAATATTTTAATGAAAGATTCGTCTGAGTTTGAAATAATTGGATTTTCAATTACCTTGTCTTCTGTAGTATATTTCTTCATTCGTTTTATTCGAACGGGGTGTATTTTAGTTTTTCGTTTATTGTGTTTCATTAACATTACATCGTTGTTAGTATTTTTTGTTATCTCTACTTTTCGATATTTGGGTTGTTCTTTATGTCTTTCGTTGCTATAATTTTTTATAAATACTTTATTGTTAGGAATTTCCTGTGGTTTTTCACGGTTTCTGTTATGATATTCGATCCATTTTATTTTCTTTGTTTTTAATGATTCGTGAATTTGTTTTCTATCTTTACTTCCTTGTTGAACTTCTAACGGTTTACAATTTATACTTGAATGTATTGTATTGTTATAGTTTTCGGTCGCTTTAAGGACTTTTTCATCGATACTGAGTTCGGATTCGGTAAGTGAGAGAACTCTTATTTGTTCTAAAAGTGTACTGTGACATCGGTTCATATCGGCATTTCCGGTATGAGATTTGGGTGAAGTGAAATGTATTTCAATTTTTTCCTTGCGTTAGAAATCTCTAATATTGACAGTATTGAATTCATTGTCTGCGACAAGCTTTTTTGGTTTTCCCATTATTGCATTATATTCTCTGATCAATTTTATGAAAGTTGCCGCATTTTTGTCCATAGTTTCTTTAGTGTATAGATGTTTGGAAAATTTATCTATAGTTGTAAAGAATTGTTTCTTACCTATCATAAATATGTCTAAGTGAACTAGTTGGTTAATATTATTGGGTGTTTCTGATAATAAGAACTCTGGTTTTACGGGTTTTCTGTCATATTTAACGCGATTGCATATATCGCAATTGTTGATGTATTTGGCAATCATGTTTCTCATATCTTGAAAGTAGTATACGTTTTTTATTTCTGCGTAATTTTCCAAGATACCTCTATGATTACGATTTTCATGGATCTCTTTTATTTTCTTAAAACATTGATCTTTATCTAATAGATCGTTTGCGTGATGTGTACATTTAATGAATTTTATTTCTCGATTATTAGAATATAGGCTTACGATTGCAATTTGAACTTTGTTCCATTCCGTGTCATTTAGCTCACAATGAATTACAATTTTGCGTTTATTAGCTATATATCGTCTCAATATATCTTCTACTGTATATTCGTCATTAATATCTTTTGTATCTATTTATATTTTTCGTTTTTTATTAATCATTTTTAGTTCCTTTTGTTTCCTTTTTACAATCAAAATTTGTGTTTTATAGATGTTAACAATTCCTTCGCTAATGGGTATAAAGTCGTGTTGATCTTCATCCCCTGAGTGAATTGTTGCCATGTCACTTAGGCTTTCATTCGAGTCTTGGTTTTCAATAGTTATATTGATTTCTTTTTTTTCAGCATTAATTCTACTAAGAAAATCAGCAACTTTATTTTTTTTTAGGTATTCGATATTTAAGTTGTACTCGTTTAGTTTTATCTTCCATCTCTGAAATTTGCTATTTGGTTCCTTTAGGTTGTTAAGCCAGACGAGAGATCTATGGTCCGTTTGTATATGAAATTTTGTTCCAAAAATATATGGTCTGAAGTATTGAGTTGCCCATACGATAGCGAGTAATTCTTTTTCTATCGTAGAGTAGTTTCTTTCATGTTCATTTAATGTTCTACTAGCAAATGATATTGGGTGTCCTTGTTGTGATAAAACTGCGCCTATTGCTTTTTCTGAAGCGTCTGTTGTGAGTATAAATTTTTGTTTGAAGTCAGTATAATGTAGAATTGGATAATGTGTAATTAATTGTTTTAGCTCTTCGAACGCTGATACATATTTTGGGTCTTCAACATTTATTTTTTTGTCCTTTTTTAAGGCATCGGTCAATGGTGAGGCAATTTTTGCATAGTTATTAATAAACTTACGGTAGTATCCTGTTATTCCTAAGAATGATTTAATTCTCTTCGGAGTGTCAGGGACTTTTAAATTTTATATTACTTCAATTTTATCAGGATTTGGTTTTATGCCGTCTACAGATAAAATATGTCCTAGATAGTCAGTTTGTTTTGCGAAGAATCAAAATTTATCGATTTGGATTTTTAATTTATACTTTCTTAGTGTATCGAATATTTTTCGAATATTCACTTCCATTTCCTGGAGTTATGTCGCGAAGACGAGGATATCGTCCAAGTAGACAACACATATTTTATTAATGTATTCTCTCAGGACTTCGTTCATCATACGCTGAAAAGTAGCGGGGGCGTTTTTTAAGCCGAAGGGCATTCTGTTAAATTCATAATGTCCTTGTGGTGTTGAGAAAGCTGTTTTATATCGATCATGTTCACTGATCTCTATTTGGTGGAATCCTTTCGCCAAATCTAACGTTGTGAGGTATTGTGATTTACCTAATTTGTCAAATATACTTTCGATGTTAGGAATAGGAAACTTGTCTTCGATGGTTTCCTCGTTCAACTTTCTGTAGTCTATAACAATTCTCCATTTTTTTTACCGGAGTTGTCCATTTTCTTTGGTACAATCCATATAGGTGCGTTATAAGGAGATGTAGAAGGTCGTATAATTTTTTGTTTTAACATGTCTTCGATTTGAGATTTAACTTCTACTTCGTGTACATGGGGAAATCGGTAAGTTTTAGAATACAAGGGTTTGTTGGATTTAGTTACTATGTCATGTTTAGTTTGGGTGGTGCATGTTAAGTTATCACCTTCCTTGTAGAATATATCCTCATTTTCTCTGAGTATTTTTCTCAAGGTATTGGTTTCCTCATTGTTTAAGGTTTCAAATAACTTTTGTTTAGCACTTAATTGGGGTTGCAATTCGCTTTGAAAATTTATCTCTTCGGGTATTGCATAGTTAAAGAATAGTATCTCATTATTTACTTTGATACTACCTGTTCCCAAGTCTAAATATGTATTTATTGGGTGTAGAATATTTTGTCCTATTATGGTTTTAAACTGTTTGTCAGAAAAATCCATAATATTCCAAAGTATTTATATGAGATATTGGGAGTTCGAACTCTCCAGGCATATTAGATTTTAATTTCCTGCTAAACCGTATATTGGAATAGTTACGTCTAATTGAAATTTCTCGTTTTTCAAAAGATAGCGTTTGTCTATACTAGATGTTGATGCTCCAGTATCTACTAATACAGGGATTATCTGATTATCAATGTTAAGGTTAATTATAGGTAAAGGGTTTCCGAGGCAGTTTTGTGAAAATTTGTGTCCATCGCTTCGGGATTTTGTCGGTATTGGTTACTTTGACGAAAGATATTTGAGTTATCTACTTGCATTTGTTCTGGACGGTTAAATACACGATTATTTTGTGGTTGGTACCTTGTGTTAAAGTTGAATCTATTATTGGTATTTTGGTTATTCCAGTGGTTATTATTATTTCGGTTTAGGTAATTATTTTGGTGATTATTATATGAACGTTGTTGGTGGTTCTGATGGTTGCTATTAAATCGGTTATTATAACGTTGTTTAAAATTGTTATTATAATTATTATTATGTTGGTTGTTACTATTTTTGTGCGGATTTCTGTTCCGACGATTAGAATTGTAATCTTCACTAGGTTGGTTATCGATATTTTGTTAAATTTCCTTCAACATATTATATGCCTGATCCAAAGTGTTACAATTTCGGGTTTCAAGTAGTAAAGGTTTATATTTAGGTTATAGGGATTTGAATTTATTTAATGCCAAACTCTCGTTACGGACAGGATTGTACTCATTGTGGAAATCTCTCTGCGGATCTTGCAGGTATTTTTTATTAAGTTTGTTTAGTAGATTATTTTACTTATGGTACGTATCATCAATATTCCTATTATTAACACTTACTCCATGAATACAATTTACAATATTGTTTTATGTTTGGTTGATCCCATATGTCGATAATAATATCGCTTTGATGCTCTGCCAATTAGGGTCTGGAATCTTCTGAATTGTGTTCCTCGCTGGTCCTTGCAGATTGTGCAGGATTAGGCGAAAGACATATGTTTGTTGCTCACCTGGTTTTGTGAGGTTGAGGATCGTGGTTGCCTTATCTATTCATGCAGACAGTGCGTATTGTTCGTCGTTGCCGGTGTAAATAGGTAATCGCCTAACTTCCTTCAGCAGCTCCTCGAAGCTCAGCTCTAGTGGAAGTGGTGCGGGTATTTCAGCCATTATTATTTTTTATTTCAGTCCGTGTAGATGTGGTCCTGGTTCCTTTCGGGATGCAGCAAGTTTTCACACACTTTCGATATTTTATTTTTATTAGTGAACAGGTCCTTAACCCCAGCCTCAGGGAAAGGTTTTAAAGGTCGAATCAGGCTTGACGTACAACCTCCTGTTCGTATTTTAATATCTAGTGAATTTGCACTTCACTAGGGTTGTTAATAGTGTTTATAAATCAACACTATAGGGTTCCCGATCGTTTGAGCGTTAATTCACGTTTTTCCAATTTTGCGTATTCGTCGCAATTGTATTTATTTGTTCCTTACACAAAGTGTTTAGTGGAACCGCGAACTTTTAGGGTTTTTTATCGTTTTAAATAGGACTTCCTCCTTCCTTAAGACGTCGACTGCGCCAGTTATAGCTGGACTATTTGTTAAGTCCAAAAAAAAATTAAATTGAAATTGTTCCTAACGTGGAACTTTTAAATAAAACTCGAAAGGTTTTCACGAAATAATGACTTTATTACAATTGATCTTAACCGAACTGAATCGCAACTGAAGACTTCTTTCAAGACTATCTTACATTCCTATATATAGGCTTGGAATCGCCAAAACAATCTTCGTCTTATTTGCATATTCCCTCAATAAGAGGATGTGCTAAGTGTGCAATATCAAGCAGCGGATATGAGATGCGGATATTGCATTTTTGCTTATCAAAGAATTTTTAATTAAATTTGTTGGTCTGCATCTGATATGATATGTAACATTGTATTATTTGTATCAGAATATGATATGAAGAATGGAACATTGTATTGTTCGTATCAGGATATGATATGAAGAATACAACATTGTATTGATATAATATAGATGTTATTCGGAAAGGGTTTTGGAGAATTTGGTAGTAATGCTATTGTCTATGTTATGTGTAACTCGCACGATGTTCGTTGCACCGAACGATGTTATTTGAAAACATGAATTGTATTTGCGGATCTTTTCCAAGAAATGCTTCGACTCACGCGTAACACTTGATAGCAACGATGATAGTGATTCGGGTGGTGGATATAGTTCTGGCAGTTTAACTTTTCTACTGGCGCAGCACATTCCTGGCGTTTCGTTCTTAAATTTGAGGGCGCTACAATACATGCAAATTTTATTCATTTTTCCAATGACGACACTTGGATGAAGACTGTAATCGTTATTACTGTCATAATGGAATGCACCAAGATTTAAATCAGCGTGCAGTGTTCGTCTTGGCCGAACAGTTTGCAGTCTTCTTTCCCGTTGTTCAGTTGTCTCAGACGAACGGGCCTGAGTAGTAAGTATACGATCAGTTTCTAACCTCACTTTTCGTTGTTCAGATGATTCAGACGAACGGGTCTCAGTGGCATGAACTGGAATATTTTCCAGCTTTAATGCTCTTTTCTCATTTGATTCTGAGGCTCGTAGTGCCCTTTTTATCCGAAAAAAAACTGCACAGAAAATGCGTTCGGCACGTCAATCAGCAATCAGATCCTTCACATACACATTCGATGATCTTCGTGAATTCACTGTAGAGAATGAATAAAATCAGTTCACGGAAACTACGAAAATTCACTTCGATTGAATTTTTTATATAAATTAATTTAACTCATAATGAAATGCACAAAACTATTCGAAAAACGCTCCCAAATTT